>OY282558.1:357245009-357435009 GCA_958295665.1 Tipula vernalis | reverse complement strand
ATTCGTCCTCAAACTCTTTGATTTCCGAATATTTTTGTACAAAATTATTACGATTGATTGTTGTAAATAATTTTTGTTTCGTCTTTACGATATGCTGAGGGTATTCTTTTATTATTGTTTCATTGACTGTTAATGGAACGATCATTGCTGTTAGTGAAGTTTCCTCTTCTAGTTTTGGTGTTTCTAGAATAAAAAGTAGCGTTTCCTTGTTTACGGCTACTTTTGGTATCACGTATTGCAGTGCTTCTTCAGGTAGAGTTATGTTTACTCCTTGGCTTGTCATTAGGTCTTTTATCATCATTAATTCTTTTAGCGATATAACTTTGTTGCTTGCCAGGCCGATTTTAGTTTTGACGATAGCGTCCTGGATGTCTTCTAGTATGGTATTTATGTTATCTATATTAATGATGGCTGCTATCATTTCTATTTCACTGAGTGTTATTTTGTTCGCTGTGTTAGTGGTTGTTACAGCTTTGTTTATTGTGTCTGTTATCATCCGTATTCTTTCATCGATCTGGTTGTTTATTTGGATTTGCTGGTTGTTTTCATTTACTAGTTCCGTCATTTTGTTCTCTATCATTCGCAAATCTATGGCATCTGGACTACCCGCCAGCCATTTCCACGCTGAGCCCAGGGCATCCCAACGTTTTTGTCTATAATGCTTTATAGGTTTAATTTGTTGTAGATTGTCGTACAACTTTCTGCACTTTTGTTTTACTATTTTATATAAATCTAATTTATCGTTCTTATCATCTAATTTATTATAAATAAATTTGTTTATTGAATCTACTGTTTTCTGTATGTTATTTAAATCAATTGGGTGAACGACTTTTATGCTACCTACTTGAATTTTACAATCATTAGTTTTTAATATTAAAATAGGGTCGTCATTTAAATTTTTTATTTCTAATTTTTGGAAATGATAAATTTTAGGAATTATTATTAATATTGCTAATTTTATTACAAAGTACATTGTCATGGAAAATAATAGATTTGTTTATTTGTTTTACTTTAAAATTTAGAAAACTGATATAATATTCTTTTAATTTTTTTTTTTTATAAACCCTTAGGCTTTATTACCAGCTAATTATAAAGAATGTTTAAAATACAATATTCAAGCCTAATAACTTATGTTATAATATTATTTACTATTTAGTATTTATTTCTTCTAGTATCTAGATTTTATCTTAATGTTATATATTTTTTTCTTTTTTTTTTCTGAAAATGATACAAAAATAAATTTAATTAGTCTTTTTTATTCGTTTTATTTTGTTCTTATTCCGTTTTATATTTCTTTTTGTACGGAAAGTTTTATTTTCAATGTTTTGAATTTTAGTCTCAACTCCCCTTGGTTGAGCTTTCGTCCTTATATTTGGTTTCAAGAAGACCGTTTCACCTTCTATAAGATTAGGTGGTTCTTCTTTTTGGTCGTTTTGTTTTTGCATTTTCTTTGCGGCTTTTTCCAAATTGTTGTTAACTGTTTGGAAGATATCGTTAGCTTGTGCTCGTATTTTTATGGGGTCAATGAAATTATTTTGATTGAATATAACTTCATTTGGCGTAAAGCCAGTGGCTGAGTGCACGGAATTATTATAAAGAGCAACTGACATTTCGATGGCAGTTGAAGTATCTGGGCTCATTGCTTTATGTTTATTTGTATTGAATATTTCGATCACGGTGGAATGGGTTTTTTCTATCTGTCCGTTGGATTCTGATGAAGATGCGTAATCTAATTTTATATTAAGGCTGTTCAGAAATTCTTTAAATTGGGTGGACTGGAAAGTAGTTTCGTGATCACAGATAATAGAGTTCGGTATTCCGAAAAGGGTAAAATATTTACTAAGACTACTGGTTACGTCTGTTAAATTTTTTGTTTCCATTGGCATCATCTGTAGATGTTTGGAAAATGAGTCAATGATTGAGAGGAAATTGTTTCTGTTTATACTGAAAATGTCAATGTGTAGTCTTTCTAACGGCTTCTTTGTGATTGGCCGTGGGCTTATTTTAATATTATAAGGCTTGCGGTCGTATTTATGCACGTTGCATATATTACATGCATTAATGTGAGTTCGGATTTTATTTCCCATTCTGGGGAAGAAATACGCTCGCCTTAGTTGGTTTTCAACCTCATTAGTGCCCCTATGTGCACGTTCGTGTTCCTTGGTTATTAATAAATTTTGTCTATCTTCATTCGTAACGTCTTGGACTATTTTTGTGACTATCACAAAATGACCTTTTTGACAAAAATTTTGTCTGAACGAAGTTTGGATTTTGTCGTATAGACTTTCGGGAGCCATTATTGCTGATTGTTTCCCATTATGGTATACTTTTAAAAACTGTGTGATATCGTTTTCTTCGAAGGATTTCTTTGAAATAATGGTTCGTTTGAAATTTGGGAAAATCATTTCTTCCGAAATGATACTGTTTTTGTTTGAAAATTTGAACACTAACTGGTTCCTGTAGTAATTAATTGGCCTGTCAGCGAAGTGGATGAAGTAATCGTCTGACGTGTTCGCTGAGTGGATTGTTTCTATTTCGTCACTATTGACGTTTGGAATATTTTCTGCGACTTCCTCGGATTCACGTGTAGTGTTATCCGTTCCCTCATTAAGATGCAGTTCGTTATTTATGTTTTTTATATCTTCTTTGCTAATTATTTCATGTCCAAAAATAGGGACTGGTTTTAGCGTTTCGAAGTTGTTAACGTTCAGTTTTAACTTCGGTAAATTTTGTGGTGGTACTGGTTCGTTTGTGAGAATATTTACGGTCGTATTACCATTAATGGCTTTATATACGCCGGGTTGAATTATTATATTTTCATTTAAATTTTCGTAACTTGGCACGAACCATTCGCCTTCATTACTTGTTCGAAATGTTACTATATGGTTATAGACTGTTCCCGTTGGATAATAACGGTGAAATTTGAATTTTGAATTATTTATTATTATCTCATTGGTTCTGTAATCAATTTTGGTGTTTAGTATCGCCATTGATTGCGAACCTAGGATTCCATCAAAAAATTTATGGAATCCTAATTCGTAGTAAGTTTGTTCCGGGATACCTTGACCCAGAAAATTTATTTTACCTTTGGTATTTACTACGTGAGTTCCTAAAATGTTTTTCACAGAAGCTTCTTGGAAGCTTAATAAATTTTTGGGGATGATACCGGGTTTTATTATGTTTTTATTTGCTCCGGTATCTATTAATAATTTTATATTTATGTTGTTATGTGTGTCCTTGCATTCAAGGTAAGGAAGAAAGTTTAATCTTCCGTATCTTCCACCTGATCGTCTTGAAAATTTGTCGCATTGACATCTAATTCATTCGGAAGGTTTTCTGATTCTTCGCTTTCAGCGTTGATCTCATGGGTGTTCACCATTTTTTTGTTGAACGTGTTTCTAGATTGCATAGAAACGTCAACGTCCATAGGAGTGGCTTTTTCTCTGATTGAACCTGGTCTCTTATACACCTGGTTATTTTCATTCCATTCCTTTGGTTTTTGGTATGAATTATTAAATTTCGGTTGCGGTGGTGGAACATGATTAATTGGTTTTCGAGAATTTCCTGAGATTATCTCGTTTGAATTAAATTTACAAAGGAAAGCATACGCTTCCTCGATTGTTTTTGGTTTCGCCGCTTGGGCGTAACCGAAGTAGGGTTTTCTTAAACCGGATATGAAGGCTGCCAAGGCATCCTCTTCGATAAAAGCGTTTATCGCGGTCCATGAGTAACTATAGGTAGCGTTTTGTCTCGCTAAAGTTTTAATGTTTTGAACATTTTCTTTTATTTTTTGAAAATAAGTGTGAACTGTTGTGTTCTCGCTTTGTTTCGTTGCCCATAACTGGGACTTATAGAAAGACAACTCTTGTTTGTCTCCCAAAGTTTCTAAGAGGATTTGTTTGATTTCCTCAAAATTTTGTGGGTTACCGGCTAGACATATCGCGTCTTTTGCCTTACTCCTTATTTTATTACTTACTGCTTGTAAGTATAATTTGAACTGTGGTTCAGACACTAATGGCGCGAATACGTTCAGTGTATCCTCCGCTGTCTTGATCCATGCAGATAATTGTTTTCGATTCCCATCATATTCGGGTATCGATTTGATTGGATCCGGTATTCTGAATAAATCAACTGTCAATTGTTGTTCTACAGTAGGTTTCTGTGCCTCTGTAGTGTGTTGTGCCTTTTGTTGCAGAAATGCCAACACTTGTTCGTGTTCTTCCGACTTAGTGGTCATTTTCTGTAATTGCTCAACAACAACTTTCAATTGCACGGTTAATTCGTTTACCGCTTGATCCATTTCGTGGTCGAGATCGATCTGTCGATTAGCTATGAATCTATCGATCAATTTATCTCTCATTCACTTTATTTATTTATTTATTGATTAATTTTTCTTCCGTGTCTATCAGGTAGTGCACGGGTATGGTTAGCAGGTTTGTGGCTATTTAGTAGTTCCACACGTTTGCCAAAAGATAATCAAAGTATTTGGTACAATTTAAAAAATTAAAAAAAATTATATAAACTTTGTTACCTGGATATTATACTTCGTATAATAATTTGTAGTCGTGGTGTCTCAGGTTCAATGTAGAGCTCGTGTTGTGATGCGGTGGAATCTCAAGTCTCTTAGCGGTTATTTAACCTTCAGCTAGAGATGTTTTTCACAAAAAAAAATTAACACCTATTTTTTTTTATTTTTACGGATTCACTTCTTCACTAGTTTTTATTCACTAATGTTTATACACTGTTACACTAACACGAAAACTAAACACTACCGGACGGCTGCGCCAATTATAGGTTTCTTTACGAGAGAAACATAAAAAAAATTATTTTATTTATATTTTATTTCGAGTTCTTTACAGAATGAGTTAGATCTTAAAACTAAATACTTATTTCTATAATTTAAAATATTATGTCTTATCAAAAGTGCAATAATGCATTTTTATATCTTTAACCTATTTTACTCGATCGTATTACGGAGCGTTTCCTGTTATTCATTGGAATTTATTTGATACCTTGCTTGTGCAATGATGGAATGTTCTTAATCATCACTTATATGATTTATGTGAATGTAACTATATATATATATATATATATATATATATATATATATATATATATATATATATAGATATATAGAAAATACAATATATATATATATATATATATATATATATATATATATATATATATATATATATATATAGATATATATATATATATATATATATATATATATATATATATATATATATATATATATATATTGTATTTTATATATATATGTATATATATATTGTATATATAAATTATATTAGCGCATTTTACTTTAACCCTTAAAAACTTTTAAGGAATTTAGAATGGTGTTATTGTAATTAACGCATACATGCGGGTACTAAATACCCGCTTAACAAATTTTCCTCTTCATGTAAACAAAACAAAAATTAAATTTCGATTGGATACCTAAATTCATTGTGTATCTCTATTTAAGGTTATTCAAGAATATTGCACAAATTTACAAATAAACGGTTTATATTTAACACACTGACTGCCACGTGATCCACCCATGGGTCACACGTTAATGACTTTTATTGAAAACTTCTTAATTTAAAGATGGATTACCCTACATTGCCTGTAAAGTGATGATACTACTACCTACTAAAATCACGAATGTGAGTATTTGGTTTGGATTATAATCTGAAAATACTTTCATTTTTGCAACACATTTTTTTTATATGGTGACAGTCAATGTATTAAAATTAAACAATTCAATAGTTAGCCAGTATTTATTCGAAGCAAATGCTTCTAAATTCAAGCAGTAAAAACACATATCAAAAAAGCAAAAGTTAATTACGTTAATGTCAGTAACTATTCAACATAAAGTTATGCATAAATCTCTAAACTATTCGTTCACGTTTGTTGAAAAGCTATAAAATGCATAATGTATATATAAATTGTAAATAAATTAAAAGAAAAGAAGCGAATTTTACGACTTCGCAACTTTGGAGCTTGGTGCTTAACACTCGTAATATTCAGCTGCACATTTTAACTACATGGTAAGCAAAATGTGTAGCTAAATCGATAGAATTGTCATTAGAATCATACAAACCATTTTTTTTTCTAATTATACAAAGTAATAATGGCAATATTTTACGTGAAACCTAAACAAAACTTTAAATCAAGATAAATAGTGTAATAACTGTACAATACTTTTACCAAACACCTGCTCTCAAAAATTATTATATTCAATATGCTACATTGTCCAAAAACTTTAAATTAGTATAAATATATATTGTACATGTAAAATCACAAAAATTAATTTTTACAAGCATACGAAAAAAAAATGTTGATAGTTAGTCAACCATAAAAACCATAAACAAAATACACAAAAACATAGTTTTTGATTTATGCTTCGTACAAGTACAAAACTACATAAAAATTTAAATTAATTTAATTACAAAAAATATTTTTCAATATTTATTTTGTGTTGTTGCTATTGTAGTTTTATTCGAGTTGATTATGATTTGAAAATTTTTGATTTAAATTTTGTTAAATAATAGTTTATTTAACGAGTTAAATCTTAATTATATAAATTTGAAATGGGACCGAAAGTTGTTTTTAAACTTTAAATTGTATTATTGAACTTTTAATCTATATTCACAATAACGCCCCTACTCGTATTATATGCTTTGTGTTTATATTCGACCGATACAATATCAGCAGCAATAATCAAGAAAAATTTCCACTTAAATGAACTCTCTTTATAAATCCGAGTGCAGTGTAATGTTTTTGCAGGTTTTTATATGATTTTCTCACTAATGGTTAAAAATAGAGGTTTAGCGAAATTATCTTGATTTATGTTCAACATTTATTGTATGAATTCACTATGAATCATATACATATACAAATATTAATATTTAGGTGAGGATGATCGGAAGACAGATGTGGAAAGATTTTAATTAATAGGTGGTCTGTCTGTGTTCTGTTTTTCTTCTGACCATTTTAATTATAAACAGAACTAATTGTCATTATAAAATATAAAGCAAATATTAATGAACATGTAAACAGAAGCAGATGGATTTCAGTAGGATCTTAGACTAATATCTTAGGTTTCGATACGGACAGCCGATTGAAAAATAGTTTCCTTAAGATTATCATTGGAAAACTTTGTTTGTTTATTGTTTCTACGAACCTCGGCCTAACCAAATTTTATTTTATTGACTGCTGGACCAAATCAGAACTTGGTGAAATCCCTCGTATTCCCTGTTCATAATTAGGTAATATAATATTAGAAATTTGAAATTAATCCTGTTTATCTGTAAGGGTCCAATTCCGATACACGTAAATGAAAACGGACCTGACCAACAACATAATTTAGAATTAGAGCAAGGTGTTCATTGATTTCTCGTCTTTAATTCATTAAAACTACATATAATCTTACTTTATAAATTTTTTGTTGAATGTTAATTAATTCATGTAATTTCTAATATGCTACCGGTGATTAGACCATGTAATTTCTCATTCATGTAATTTCAATTCATGTAATTTCTAATATGCTACCGGTGATTTTTTAGAATGTAAATTGTGGTATAATCAGTCCAGTGGCCGCGGCCTGATGATTAGATTGATTTTTTCATAATCATAAGCTCATCAGTTCGAAACTGGATTGAATTCTCTTACAATTTTCGGAACATATTAAAATCATACATATAATCACTAGATCAAATATTCGGTTTTGGACTAATTGTTTCGAGCCAACGAAAACCAAAAATCGTGCTAAGCCATCAAATGCACCTGATTTTTTTTAGACACCGCAGTCCATTAGCTGACACCAAATCTCTTTCGGGGGTTCGTTTTTTCAATATTCAAGGGAACATTTTAGTCACTTTGTACGTACATTTTTTTTTCTGTGGTGAAGTTTTACGGTTGAAATTTGAAGAAAATTTGGTATTGGACAATTGGGCAGATACTCGTAATCGATAATTTAGCAATTCGCAAATCACAAGACGTTAAATATTAATAATTTGCTTACTTCAAAATTTGCTTTCGTAAAATCCTATTCTTGGTCGTTTTAGCAATAAGCACGCAAATGTAATTGCAAATTTATGTAATTTAGAGCTGCGGTGGTTTCTACATATATTAAACAAAAAATTCACATTTTATGAACTTTCAAAAATCATTATGTTGTACAGAATTTGCCAAATTAAACCAATTCGAACAGATTGGATTATCTTCCAAATTCATCAGTGAAATTTTATTTCTGTCCATTTCAAGTGATTCTTAAGAATACAATTTCCATTTTTCCTGCAATACTTTTATTATTTTGAAATTAGCAAAATCAATTGTGTGGCCTCTAATGTTTGTAGTCTAGATCTGTGTCTGCCCTGGTTTTGAATATCTACAATATGTTCGTTGAGACGTTTATCAAATGATCTTGCAGTCTGTCCAATATATACAGCATCACGTTTTGTTCAAGTTATTTGATAAATGCTAGATTTTAAAGATATAAGTGTAACGTCCTTGCGCTTGCTGATTTCTCTTCCCAGATTACTAAGTTTTGTGACCAGATTTACGTCATGACTTTTTAATAAATTTGTCATTTTACTGGTGATAGCTGATCATATCCATTTAAGAGAGCAGTGTCAATGAAATGTTGAATATGAATGAAAATCTGTTTTTTTATGCGATCCGTTGTGATGCGAATCCGAAGTGATGAACCTCTGAGTGTTTGTGGGTTTTTGGTAATTTCTAAATTCCAAAACGTCAAGACAAGGTAAAATTCCATTCGCCTCTTCCTCATGTGTGAGTTTAATAGTTTGGAACTGATTATTGAGCAAATCCAAAGTCTTGTTTAAATCGTCTGAAGACATCGTCTATATATCTGAGCCAAATTCGCGGGAAGAAAGTTTAACCACTAATTAAATTTACCAAATGACTCATATCAATATTGCTCAAATACGATGCGATCTTACTACCCATATACATATGTTCCAAATGTTTGTGTATAGATTTTACTTTTGAATTGGGGAAAACTTTGTTCCATATAGATTTCAGCTAATTTCTGGTAAAGTAAAATTTTCTTGGCATCTAGGTTCTCCTCTTTTACATGGTTTATTAGGCACTTTATCGCAACGTCCACTGGTACACTAGCATATACGGCCGTAACATCAAAAGACACCATTACTCCCTCTTTTTTAAGATTTACATCTTATTAAACTTGTTCACAAATTCAAAAGAGTTTTTGACAAACATGCTCGTTGGTTCTTTCATTTTCCAAGCTCACTGATGAGAGCCAAAATACAAGTTTCGCTATAGGAGTACATATATTAGAGATAATTGGTCTCATTTTGTCACCAGTTTTGTAGATCTTGGGTAACGCGTAAAGAAAAGGCACCCTAGGGTTAGGCTTGTTCATTTTTTAATAAGAAAAGGGTATTTATAAAACATCTTCTATAACTTTTGCTACTTTTCTGTGCGACTAGTATTTCCGTTTTTATATTTCTGCTCCTCGTATGTTCCCTCCGCAATCATTTTAGCAACTCTATCATCGTGTTTGATTTGTCGTCCTTGAGTTACGTCACGTTTTTGGATTACAACAAATTAATGCAAATCTTAAGCTTGCTTTTCTTTTTAGAGCATCTTCAAATGTCATTGTGCTGTATCAAAAATGTAATCTCATAACGTCAATAATTTAACGCTTTGTAATTCGTTTTTAACCAATTAAGGTAAAAATAATGTAAATAATTTATAAAAGGTTAAAGTTTTAAACTATAATTATAATATGAGTACATAACCTAAGCCGAAATATAAAACCCTGAATGCCAAATTTTCGTTTTATTAACAGAAACAGAAAAGATGCTTGAAAAGTGTTATATGAGAATTCCATATAAGAACGATAAGGGGATGTTGGTGGTCATAATATTTTATGGAGTTGAACAATGTACGTCGTATTAATTTAAATTTTTATGAGCGCTTTTTATGATGTTTTATTTGGAATTATTTTTGAATAGATGCCAGAATCATACGTCATCATTTTTTAGAAGCTTTTTTAGTGGCATAACTTTTTATTGTTTGCCATGAACCCATAGTAAAAATGATGTTTTTTAGCTTCCAGTTTTTCAATGAATAAGGCAAAAATATTATAAAACGTTTATATAAATGTTTTCTACATATCTCTAACAACAACGTACAAGAAGGAGTATATATTAGTTTTAAATGAATATTAAATGCAGAAATATTAAAATTGAATTATTTCTAATATAGGTTTCTATGCTAAATTCTGCTAAATTTATCTTAAGTTGAACCAGAATGATGTTTTGTGAATATTTACAAATGTTGGTTTAAATAAACCAATTATTACAAGAAAATGAAAACCATTTTCTTAACTGATGTTAACATGTTGAAATTCAAACATTTAAGGATTTGTAACGTTTTCATTTAAAAATTTGTCTTAGATAAAAAAATGATTTCCCATATGTTTTGTGTGTTATACTGTGGAAAGTTTGATTTTTTCCTCGTTTCTAATTCCTTTTGAAAAGTTTCGTTTTTTATATTATACCTTTGTATAATCTAGGTTGCTTTGATAGAAGTCGTTCGACGCAAATGGTAAAAGCTCATTTCGAGTTTACTACCGGAGAGTTAACTTGGATGTTTTTTTTTATATAATTACCTACATCGGTAATGGCACTGAATGTATCAGTATTACTGCAAAATTAATCTTCAATGAATTGTACAGCGCAATGGCGTTATCCGGTATGATGTTTTGTTTGGTTATATAAAACGAATCGTTTTTAAGACACAAACCACATGGATTAATGGATGATCATGGATGTAGTCATTTTTTTTTTTTTTTTTTTGTGAGTTGTAGTTTGATTAAATTTATCTATTGGTGCATTCTGTTTTTTTTTCGTTTCTAAATTTTTGTGACTATACTTGTATACATAATATGTTATCTACCAATATTAGGATATTTGGTTGAAACGTTATACGGGTGTCCAGACAAGTACCGTTAAATTAAATTTCCTCGGAGTAAAGTTAGTTAATATTTAGTTGTTTATGAATCATTTTAATATTTACGTGTACTAAATGTTATAATTGAAAACCGGATTTTGAATAAAATCCCTATTTCACCAATTATAGTGAGATGTCTCATTTTTGGAAGACTATAATTCGAGTTTTTGCATATTTGCATATTTTGCATATTTTACATAAGAAAAAATTAGTTTAATGCAATGCATATTTAGCTTTTTTTGAATATGTATGCCTTGCAAAATAAAAGAGTTATAATTTGAATAAACATTGTTCACGTTAAATTGTTCCAACCGCTCTATAATAATGTCGGAAAAATTATTAATAAAATATTTAAAAGAGTTTGGCCCTGAAGGTATTGAAACTACTGACGGGAAATTAGTGTGCACACTATGTGAATGCGACGTTAAATTAAAAAAATACCTCATTCAACAACATTACAGAAGCGCCCGACTTACAACGGTATACCTTAATATACCTCAATAAACATGTCTGCAAACCTTAGAGGGTTAGGAGTTATGTAATGGTACGATTTTATAATTACAGTTCCTAATATATTTATTGTGATGCTATGTTGAACCGGTTTTAAACCGGTGTTAATCCCGAACCGAAATGAAACCAGAAAAAAATGAACAAACCGAAACAGAACCGAAACGAAAAAATAAATTTGGGAACGTAACCCTAAACCGGAACGAAAAACATTTCGGCTTCACTCTCTGCTTCAAATTCACTATTGTAGTGCTGATTTGCCATCTCTTACAATATTGCATCGACATATACCTGTTCATGTTGACATCTCAAATTCGACCAACAGTTACCACAAAAATATTACACGTTAACAATATTTCAATGGTTGAGACAGGTTCTTGATAAAATTCAACAGTCAATAAAATAGATTGACAAATTATAAAATGTAGCAGATAACACCTTGTGGTATGTTGCCATAACGTGTTTTACTTAATACGAACAAAAAATACAAGAAAGTCAATAACTCTATTTATTCACTGTAAATGGTTTTGGATACTAAAAGTTATGCGGTGTGTCGTTTATTGCACTTCATAATTAAATTATTTATTTTAATCGAATTTTCATGACATCCAGACGATTTCATTATTATACCATAATACGATATAACAAGAAAATAGTAAAGCCATTTTTTTTTTCAATTGCAAATACAACAAAAAAAAGCTCGAAAAAGTTAGTTAAAAACTCAAGAATTTCGAAAGATAAATACGATAACCTTTGCGTCGGTAAAAATTAAGAGAAAAACTTCTATATGACAACAGATTATGATGCCATAATTTTATGGGAGAGACAGGTACTTTATTTAAACGAAGATTAGTTTTGTGTTTTTATTTTTATGAAATTTCTGACTCAATATGCAGTAACTATGTATGTAATGTACACTGGTAGTATGTATAACATAATATTACATCGTAATCGTAATATATTACACCGGAAGAAAACGAAAGAAATTTCAATATCAAATCTTTTACGTAATCTTACGTATATACGTATATGTATAATTACAATTTGTAATGAAATAAATAAAAAAAGAAAACTTGTAACGATTTAATTATTATGCTAATTAATTAGGTTTCTATTTTATGTGTATGATTCATCGCCGCAGATGATAATTTGCATAGCAACACCTAGTAGGTGAACATGCACAAGCCAGATCAGTAATTTCTAGAATATTAATGCGTTCTATGTATAGTGTATTGCCGACAGTAAAGTAACCTTGACCACTTCCAATTGATAATCCGTCATTATTTTGTGACAGAAAAATAATTCGCACGCTTGAATATTACGCCGAGGTAAGCTGCTCGATTAATGAACTTACAGTATTGTTGCTCGTGTAATTTTCATTGTACGAAAATAATCCGGAAGGCATACAACAATTTTTGTACTTTGCATTTTTTACTGTTTAATATAGGTACTCGTAATATGTAATTTTGTTGAACGAGTACATAAAAACAAAATGTAGGCTGAAACAAAAGAGTTATTAAAATATGATTAAAATTCATGAACCCTTTTTTTTGTTTTTTACTCGCTTATATGTTTTTGATTTCTTTGTTACACTTAACAATTTTTTGTTGTTGTTGTTTTTTAAATTTATGTATCTACAAGATTTATGATTGAATTCAACCTTCATTGGAATTTTCCTCGAAACATATGTGTATGCTTTATAAATACCAGAGAGTGAAACATACGAGAACAGAAAAGTGTAATTGGAAATAAAAAAATAACAATTAAAAAAAAAATAAAAAATTTACATGAACATATTACATTCATTGTTTTTTATTTATTTAACGGATTTTGAAATATTTTTATTATGTGTGTGTGTTTGTGTGTGGTACAGCTCTTTATTTGTTAATTAAAAGTTTATGAATTGATTTTATTCGCCGGATTATTTTATGAATTAATTGATTTTTATCTCTTGGTTACGATCGATTACATGATACATGAATTCTTTTTTTTTTTACTATAATTAAGGTATTTTGGTGAGTACAGCCTTAAAATATTTTATGATGTATGCAACTAACTACAACATTTATAAACAAAAATGAAAGTATTTTTATGCATTATGGCGAAGGTTGAAGTTTATTGGAGCTAGCGCAAATTTATATTCTATGAGGATGTGAGAAGAAAACGACATTGCTGGTCAAATTTTTACCTTTGGAAACAGGATCAGTTAAGCCCTACAGGGGGACGGTAGTCTACCAACAACAGTACTGTTATAATAGACTTTTTGTGAACGAACTTTATAAAAAGTTGGACAAATGCATTCGAAAGCTTTACAATTGTTTTCCGCTTCGAGCCTGTCTTCGCATATATCATCTTTAGCGAAACCAAAGCAATGAAGATGGTCCCTAAAACACGCACGTAAGTATTACGAACAGTATTCATAGCTAATTCTTTTCTAAAGATAAGGAAAACCTAGAAAACTGCCGATTAATCCCGCCAGTAAAGTGCTTCGCCCCAAGGCTATGTAAAGTAGGTAGATACTTCAGCCTTAGCTCTTTGAGAGCGAAGTTTTTCATCGTCTTCTTGCCGTTGTTAATAGATATCAAAGCCGATGGTTCGAGCCCGATTAAGGTTAATGGCAAAACATCGCATTATCTTCAATTTCATAAGGAGCCCGCACATATGCAAGATCGTAACTGCGTGTATTGTTAGAACAAAGAAAATTAATAAAATATTTACAATCCATCGTTAAGCTTGGAAATGGTCAAGGGATAATTCAATGAATTGAGCACGATGTTAATATCAAGATTCAAAGCCTCAATAAACCTTTGTATTCCGCCTGAAAACAGTGCAATACGAACCCGGACAACCAAAATGGTGTTAAATCATCAGGGGCAGTAAGCTCCAGATCCAGAATTTAATCCAGAGAAACAACTACCTGAAAAAAGACCAAAAATTGCAATAAATTTTGTAAGTTTAAGAAATTGCGAGAATCACAAATTCATCGATACATAAACCAGCAAAATAAATTATTGAATGAAGTTGAGCTCGGGTAATAACCAAGTATTAATCATATCGATTTCTGATTTCTTTCCCAGAATAAAAGTGTTCAACTGAGGCAGATACGGAATAGACTCCATGGCACCAGGTGAAGTAGAAGACGTCGCTTCAGTAATGGTTCTACAAGCAATATTTTATATTCCATTAAGTTTAATTAAAGAAGACTTTACATTGACCATAGGTTACCAAACAATGGAAACCACCGATTTATAAGTAAACATCAACATATTGGTACTCAAGCACAAAAAACGGTAATTCTATGAGAATTTATCCAAGGAGACACCGAGATAGATATATCTTCAATATTTCTTGCCTACTATAAGTAGGGCCTGTCGTATTACGCCAGATGAAACGTTCAGGTATTACCAAAGAGCGAAATTATGAAGAATTTTGCAAGTTCAGTTTTGATATGAATGAGAATTACGAAAAATCGTATCGTAATTTTTCGTAATTCTCATTCAGATCGAAACTGAACTTGCAAAATTGTTGGATAATTTCGCTCTTCGTAAAAAATAATTATCTGGTTATATACCGGAAGAACCTAGTATTTCGTTTAGATATTTACCTAAAACTGTAATAACAAGAGCAACACCGTAGCTTTGAAAAGCCGGAATACTATAGTTTAACAAGTAGCTCGTCGATGATCAAAAGACACAGTAGAGAAAAGGGCATTGCATCCAACATTTAGCAACCTTTGGCAACCTTGACAGAGACGAATAAGCCACGCAGCCTTGCCACAACGGTGCAAGATTTAAGCATAGAATCGATCGAAATTAATTTTGTACTGGAACTATCTTTAAATGCATAATGTCTAAGAAAATACACTTTAGTATTATCAGCAAGCGTTTCTGACCAGATTATCTATTCCAAGTGTTGTAATTTCAAGTATTAAATTATGGATTTACCAAAAAAGAAATTCCATAGATAAAATCATCTGCTTTGCGTTTGCAAGTGAATCACACAATACTACTTTTGATTTCTTCAACAAGTTTTTCCTTTTACAGTACGCGAATGTACCGATGCAAGGCCAAACATTATTACATTCGGCTTAACACGTGATTGGCCAATGCCACAGGCCTAGGAGCAACAACAGTTTTGAGAGCAGATTTCTTTAGGTTCATGAGGTGGATCATAAGTAGCAGTACGTGGGGTAGTACATAAACTATAGCAGTGAGCAGAAGTGACGGTGTATCAATTTTGTTACGATTTGAATGAAGCAGTGTTGTTTCTGAATTGTTGTTTGATGAACTTGGATTTAAAAATTGGGATGCTAATTCATCTGTGATTGTGTTGATGTTGTTGAAATGATTTAAGATTTCAAGATATTTTTGGTGCTTTGTGCAGGGTAGAACATCATTCGTTGTGATAAGTTAGACAACTAGTTTTAAATATACGAGGGCAGTTTATTAAGTCCATGATAAATGAGAGATGGTAATTGTTGTTTAAATAAAACAATTTCATTTTACAACCTAGTCACCTTTTAGCTCAATACACTAAGTCCAATATTTTTCCAATTTCCCGATCACTTCAAAAAAATAGGAATTCAATATCTGTTCAAAACATGTGTTTGTTTCAGCAATCAAATTAGGTAGTAAAAAATAATTGCTTTGGGCCAATTCTGGCGAATATGGTGGGTGCGGAAGCAATTCGTATCCTAACAGTGGAATGAAAAAGAACTTTTCCATCGGCAAGTCTGCGTAATATTTTCTGTTTATCGTTTTCCCCTTTTCAAGATAATCAATGTAAATTATACCGCAAAATATCTCCGTGACCTTGTTAGCTGACAGACGAAGGTGAAAAACCGGAGTGAACAGTAAACACCAATTTATAATTTTGCTCAAACTGACGAGTAAACTGAGAAGTAACTTGACGTTTGAACAAAGAAATTTTTTACTTTTTATTTGGTACACCTTCTAAAAAATATTGTGGAAATAGCTAAATCGTTTTGTTTTGGCCCTTAAACCTGATTTATTTCAAATCAAAAAAATATTTATATTTGACGGAATGCAAACGAAATGCAACCATACAGATAATTGCAACCGGCTCAAAGAAAGTGCGGTATAGTTAAAACTTTTGACGGTACTGATGATCACGAAAACACGCCTAGATAAGACGGGCTTCAAAAACAACGAAAATATAATGTAGGATTAAGCTTTTGTGACCGCCAGGAAAATATAAGGAGCCAAACCATCTCAAATTGTGTAGAGTTGGTTAGACAGGGCTATTGGACGTCGGGTATTTGAATCTGGGTTGCGTGGGTGCATTGCACACAAAAAGCGAATTTTTTCCGAACAAAATTTCAAACGAACAATTAAATTTTGTAAAACAATACCTACACAAACTGTTGGCCATTTGGAAAAAGTCCGCTGGAGCGTCGAATTAAAGATTAGTTTGTTTGAGTTGGAAGGTACGGTGTAAGCGAGATACACAAAAAAAAGGATTGTGTCCCAGATACACTATTAACATCATAAAGCATAGAGGTGCAAATATTATGCTTAGACGGACTTTCCTATCGCGACGTTTATCAAAATATTTAGAATTAATAAGCAAATGGACCAAAACATACGTACAAAGATATCTTGCAAAATGTAATGGAGCTTTATTCCTTTGAAAATATGTTGGTTTAATTTATTTTGCAACAGGATTACGATCCCATCTAAACATACTGCAAATTTAGTGAAGTATTGGTTTACGAATCAAAAGATTGTTTTTCCGGTGCAAGGTCCCTAATATTAACCCAATCAAGATAACTTATGGGCAGAAGTTGTATAAGGAATAAAATAGAAAAGTTCATTTCAATTGAAAATTTAAATACTGTATACTAAAGACACGGGTGACTTTTTCGATTGAATACAGGAATATGGGTCCAAAAATATGGGTCTTCTGAAAACCCAAAAGCTATCCAGTGATCTTTATTACAGTTAATTGCATTTTTATTAGAGTTAATTGAATTTTGACAGGGAATAGCTTTTTGAGTTGATCTTGTTTCAGCATAAAAACATGACCCCATTGGATCACGTCTATTGTTTAGAAATTCGATGTGGAATATTTTTATGTTGTCTTTGCCGACGTTTGCTTTGGGTCATCATCGTTTTTATTCGAAAATAAATTGGATACGCTAAGGATTTTATTTTTCTTGTTCTGCACCCAGTGCCTAAACGCACGTATGATTTCATCTGATTGGTCGCACAATTTACGAAGATCTTTACAATTGGTACGCGTACATATTTATTGATCTGTAAATAAGTTTTTATTAACTTCACTTCGACTCATTTTACAGCAGCTGTTTCCCACGTAGAGCCGACATTAAAATTTGGTTTTAATGTATTCCATTCAATTTTTTTGCCTTCATCCACCACACTTACAAAAATATCTCTGAACGATCGCCGTAACTTGTAATCCCCAGAAAATAGTTCGATGTTCAATTTTTACATGTAAACCGAGTTTGACAACTTTATACCCTCATAAAATGTTTTTTTTTGGTGTGTTACAAATTCTCTTAAGTATTTTATTAATACTATTTGATTGTGAGGGTTAGAATCAGATAGTGTAGATTTCTTCTTCAGAGCACCAATGCATCGTTAATTTCATTTTATCCCATTGATATAGTGTTGGAATAAAGTGTTCCTCGTACAACAATCATTACAATACCTTTAGCTAATAAAACACCCCAAACAGTTACCTTTTGAGGGTGTTATTGTGAATCTTTTATGTCGTGCGTCATTGTTGATGTCTGTATGATTACTGATCATGAATGGATTGATGCGTCATATCTTTAACATTTGGTACTAGCAATTCTGATTCGTGGCATTTACCCAAAAGTAACTTCGAGTAAATAACTCGAAAAAGAGGATTTTGGGATAAATCAGTTTAAAGTTTCGAATTGGTCTGAAAGAAGGTTTGTGGTTTGATTATTTTGAACTTTATGGATTTTGTTATTTTATTTGTAAAAAAAAAGTTTGCGTTTAAATTTTCCCATAAATATTCCCAAAATATGTCATTTTCACGATTTTTCCAAAATATCCTGTTTCGGATAATTCAAATTTTTAATAAATCCCGCATAACTATACTGTTGTCGTTTTAAGAAAACATGTTTCCTTTACTATTTTTACTTAACTCGAGTTATTTGGGTTTGTCGAGTTTAAAATAAAAAATGATTTTATTTAATGTGTTTTATTAGAGTTTATTAAAAATTCGTTTATTCACAATTAATTCAATTCGAAATTGTTATTACTTAGGTATACCACCATAATCAAAATAAAGCAATTTAACAATCATCTTCTTCTGTTAAATCTGGATGCTTGTCTATCTGTGGTTCTCTGTTTAAATTCGGATAGAAATCGTGAACCAAAGGATCTAAAAGTGGCAAAATATCTAATAAATCCCGTTTTTTAGCATCCAACATCTTCAACTGGCTTTTGTAGCATTGTGCAAGGTCGTGTCGAGTATGATTTTTAAATCCGCGGCGAGCTATGTTAAGAATCTTAAATGGTTCGTCTTCATTGTATGTAGTTTTATATATAATTTAACGCAGGGAAATCATAAATGTGATCTTGCACCATTTCATGTACGAGAAACCGAGTTGCGACAGAACGTACAAATTGAAACCAATCTCTTGGCTCGTAGATTTTTACGCTACTCCGTTTCTTTTCTCGTTCGATTGCGGCATGGTCGCTGTCGCACTCCATGTGGGTGTGGCCCGGTACTAGAAATTTATGGTCTTTGTGAATTTACTTTGTGGATTATCTAGCATGTATGTGAAAAGCGTTGTTCCTACGAAGGAATTTCTGTTTTGGTCAGTGCAACAGTCACTATAAAATATGATAAGCTTTGGAGTATTTGGCAGAACATTTAAATGAGTGAGGAGGCATGATGCAATTTCAATGCGACCGATTGATGCATTTGAATAACAGTCATGGACTGTTCAATTATATCTCCATAATGATTATTGATGTCGTCATATTAGGGGTAGGTAGGTATTGCTGCAAATCAAAAGCAAATATTTTAGTTTCAGTCGGATCACTCGCTGCTAGGACTTTATCGCGCTGCTTTGATGTGTAGGCCTCATCTGCTAACGCATGGGGTTTGCGTTGTTCTTCAAGAATCACTTGCTTTTGATCTTCGTTTTCTGCTACAGTTATCTTTGCTGCAAACGTATCACATTTATGGCATGTGTCGGTTTTGGGGCGATTTAAATTTGATTCGCATTGTATGAAATACTTCCGAAAATTTCGACTTTTCAATATACAGCTGAAACATTTTTGTGATAGATAAATCACTATGGAAATATCTAAAAAAAATATATTGTAATTAGAAACTTTAATGTTAAAACAGTAAACAATTGTTGGAGGAATATGTTACCTTTTAGAAGTATCTCTTCTGGTATAGTGACTCTCATAAGGTGGAAATGAGTTCACATGAGCTTTTATTACATTAATTTTTTCATTGGATGTTAAATTCAAAGGGATTCTCGCACCACATTTATCGGATGGGATAGATGATCCCGGAGAATGAAATTTTTTGTTTGCGACAGTTCGTATAATACCGTCAGTTTCTTCAAAAGTTATTTTGAAATAATTCTTGCACACTGAAATCTTATCAGTGCTAACTTTAACAAAGTAATAACACGAGTAGTTTCGTATTTTCATTGATTTTTTTTTGTAATGTTTGAAATATTTTATTCTGGATTTCTATCAAACCCGACAAGAAAGCGCTTCGTAAATTGTAGGATTTTAAATTCCAATATTGATGGAAAATAGTTTTTTGTTGATCGTACGCCAACTTCGTTTGGCAATCCTTTCGACATTTGTCTAATGATTTGCATTCTCGTGAATTGACTGATCGCTCGCTTGAAGAAATATAAGACTGCCGGAATTGCGCTTCCATTTAATGGTTTTTAAATACATCTTGCCTGAAGATGGCTTTTCATTACTTTCGTTGGCATTAGTAACCTCAGCAGTAACTTTTTCTTAATTACTACCTCCATCTAAATTGCGTTCAATTTGTTCGGCAAGAAATTCCATTACTTTATCATCGTCCGATTGATTAGAAGATGGTATGTAGTTTGGGTCAGCATCAGAATCATCATTATTTTGGAATGGGTCATCTTCGCAAATAACTTCTTCACCAAGTTTGCCGTCATTTATATTTGATTCAAGATTCTGAGCAATTTCAGGCAGCAGAAAATCCGACGACCGAACATGCGAACCAAACCGTTCATTTTGAATATTATTATCTAAATATTCAGGAACGGTGGGATCTTGGTTATTTATTTGTGCATTGTCATACTGTATATTCTTAGCTTCTTTAGAAGCTAATGCTACCATCCGTGTGGATCTACTCATTACTTGCATACTTGGATTTTAATATTGTATAACACTCACGATTCAAAAGTTAGTATGGAAAAACTCATCAACTCTACTTTATGATAAACACTAGTCAGAAATTTGAGTTATGTGGTTTTTGCCACATCAATATAAATTAAAAACGAATTGTGTAGTTTTTGATTTTAACGATATTTGTACACTAAAAAATACGATAAAATTATATCGACTATATTAAAATATTCATTTGAATACAATGAATTAGAATTTTAATAAATTTGAAAAACTACTTAACTCGAGTTATGTTGTTTTGGGTTATTGCCACAGGTATATTACCCCTCATTATTATTGACTTTTTTGTTGTGAGGGAGAATATTTGTCTTATTTTAAGGGAGAATATTTGTCATATTGTGTCATGTGTTTTGAGGGAGAGTAATTGTCATATTTGACTTTATGGGCCATGTTTTGGTACTTTTGGTGACTGTGATTGCAACAATATTGAGAGCAAGAAAATTCGTGTAAGGAAACAATAGTAATTTATTGCCATCAAAAACGAAATTTTTGTGAGAAATGAAACAAAAAAAAAGGTCAATCAATTCGGGAGTATCGTGTAGTCTGGTCGCAGACTGTATAACCTAAACTTGCGTTTTTTTTTTTTTTTTGTTTTTTTTTTTGTTGATAGTTAAAAGTAAATCATAAATAAATAAATATTAATAAAAAATTTAGTGCGCTGTGGCCATATATATTTTTTTCTGTTATATTACTGCCGTGTGACATATTTGATTTGGCAAGTTTTTTTTTATAAGAAGTTCAGTGCTGTTTGGACACATTGTGTTTGTAATATCTTTTTGCTTAAGGTCGGGGGGCCAATGAATAATATCTAAAAATGATATTTATACTGTGCAGCTTGTTTGTTTTTTTCCCTTATGGCCTGGTAGTGCATTATGGCATAACCGTTTCCTTATAAATAGGAACGAACATATATAAACTTAGTTGGTGAATAAATTCGTTTAATAAATTTAAGGTGACAGTAAAAAATTGTCGTGTGAACACGAAAAGTGCAATATTTTACTGTATGGAATATTTTTTGGTTTCTGTGATGTGAACAATCCGCTTTGTGAAGTTTTTCATTGAAAATTGCTATGTTATATAGGTTCAAAAGTGGGATATCGGCTTTGGTGTGTGGTCGTTGATAACAGTACAAGAAAACAAAGAAACAAAAAAAGTTTATAGAAATAAGACCAAGCCTTTGTCTTCAGTCTGACGCGACCCTGTCAACTAAGTTACCCGTTTGTGGTACTTTGCGGCGACCCAGGCAATCATGCGGGTGCGTTTAGTATTTTACAGTAACCCCGTCAGCTAATGGTGGTGAGATGGTGAGAGAGAACCTGCGTCGGTAGCGGTAGCAGATGGGATCTTCAAGGCTAGATTCCTCAGGTACTGTGGATTTTTGTCGAGAAAAAAAAAACGAAATTAAAGTAAATTATTTTATTAGATTAAATATTTATAATTCTCATATTCTATCGGGGGATTTTTGTTTTCCTGTTGTATAACCTTGTTAATTCTTAATTATAATAGCCTATTTCATGTGAGTTGGCCTTGGCTGATTAACTTACTGTTGCAATCGCGTTTCCACTTTGATTCAAGTGATGACCTTGGCTTGTTTTAAGCAAGGCCATTTTAGTTAATCGACATTCTCACTTATTTGTAGTTTTCTTCCATATGTTTTTTTCTTTCTTCCTTTAATTCTATATATAACCTTTATCTGTATTTTTATTTTTGCTATTTTTTTCTATTGGTCCGGTCAAAAACCGTTAGGAGTGAGTAGGGTGTGACTAGGGGTTCTTAATGGGTGTTTGTGCTAAGGTTCTGTCTACTTGGTCGGTACTTCCATAATCTTCCGGTCGTGCCGTTCTCTCCTGACAGGCTGTCTGAGAGAACGACACGACATATGTGTTAGTTGTTTCCAATAGATGACGATTTCGGTCCCCTGAGGTAGTCGAGTGGTCTGAGGGTCCCCTCGTAGCAGACATCGTGTCATCTAGAACAACTGCATCCAATTTATAATTTCATTAGCTCCTGAAGATGTGACAGACATCGTTTATTTTTTTTTTCTAGTTCTTTGATCATTTTCGTTGATTTTCATCTTTGCGGTTATTCAAGCATTATGTCTGGATACCTCCCAACCCTATAGCCGGCTAATTATACCGCACCGGACCTCTGATATTATGATATCATAACGAAATCTAACGGTTTCGTTACAGTGTAATGGCGATTCTTCGAGTTCTCTGACATCATATTTGATTTAGTATAGTGTGCTTCATCGCTAAACCAGATATCCCTCGAGATATAATCTCCGTTAAGGTGTTCCAAAACGTTTTGCATAAAACCAAGTTGATTAACTTTAGGTATATCTGTAAGCTGTTGATCTTTTTGGATTTTGTATGGACTACCCTTTAAATTTCGAATGATTATGTGCACTTGTGCTAAAAAGTTGGGCAACACTGGAAAGTTCTGGAATAGATACACACTCGAAAAAAAATTTGATATGCGATGCAAATAGTTTCGTATATGACTCCAGCGCAAACTAGCTTCGTTTTTCGATTTACGCTTTGTGCCAAAAAAAAAGAGTTGATGATGCTCCCAATTTCGATACAAATTACATTAAAATTATATATGATACTACCTGCAACGATTTACAGAACAATTTGCATCAAGGTTTTTCCGATGCATGTTATTTTGAAATTTGATGCAATACGTGTTTATTGAAATTATGGTGCAGTTTGCATCGTAATCTGTTATAATTTGTATCTGAATTGCTTCGATGTGTCCTGTATCGTTTTGCAACTATGATTGCATTTAAATAATATACGATATTAGTTATATCGAAACACAACAAATTATGTATCAAGTTGCATCGTAAACGAGATCAAGATGTATCAAATATGAAATCATCCTCAGAACGCACTGGTTGTAATAAAACTAAGTGAATTATATTCATTCGACATATATTTATTTATTAAATAATAATAATAAAATATAAAATAAAATTATTTAAAATTCAAATAATTAAAATGTAATAATTTAATATAATTAAAATTCAATAAAATTATTATTGATTACACTTCATATAATAACTATTCTTAATTTAAGTTTAATTATACCTTGTAATTGCTATTTCAATTTGATTTTTGTAAGGTCGCAATCTAAACAATACATTTTATATATTTAATCAAAATTAAATCAATTGCACATTGCATCCAATTAAATAAAAATTTTTAGTTTTACATACAAAATGTTTTTCATAAGCTTTTTTGTACTGTAATGAATTAAAATTAAGACAAATAGGACTTGAGTTTTTTTTGATTAATTGATACCCACAGTAGAATTTATCATAAATTCCAATAAATTCACTCATAAGGAAGTATATTTCGTTATTACAGTCAAGAATATCAATTATTTTATATACATGAATTAATTGGTGGGATGATTTTTCTTTCAAAATGCAGAAACCTTTCTTATAATGAAAGTCACTGATAAAATATGATAAACTAAAAATTGGTCTAGAAAACCTATCAAGACAATTGTAACTAATATTAGAATTATATAACGATTTTTTCCCCTTTTGACTTTGGGTTTTAACTGTTGAATTTGCCCAAACATTACTCATCATTTGTTGGTGCCTTTTAGCAAACGATTGACAGATATTTATAAAATTAGGTGTTATATTTGTTTTAAAATAACGATGTTTGCCTTCGTACCGCATTGTCCACAAATGGATAACAGGACCCATTTGCCTGATGACAGTGGGATAATGCAGAAGGAAGTGTTGTTTTGGTGTCAAATCTTTTTTGAACGTAGTTTTTATCGATTCCAAATGAGAAGTTATTATACTTTGTAGATGTTTTATGTCACTATCAGTTAATTCATGGCGAAATAAAATTATTATTATTTCAATAACACTAAGCACAGCTTTCCATTGACATTGGTGAGCTTGATCTTAAAACCTGTCAAAAATAAACGGAAAATGTGTAGCTAGGCATAATACCTGTATGGCATTTTGTCCTAAATTACTTTTTTCCAGGTTAATGTTCGATGGTTTATTTCTTCGATCAATGAATCAAAAATTATAAGCAGATATACAATTATTTATTTTATCAATGTTAGTTAAAACTTTCTGTTCGATAAAGAATTCAAATTGATATTTCAATACTAATACAACAAAGCCTTCTAAACCATCATGTAATAGATCCACACTATGGTTTTTAATAGAGTGAAAGTATTTTAAATCGTTCAATACTGAATTGCGACTAATACCTTGGGTTTCCATCATTTTTAACTTTCTCAATGGCGGTTGATCGCATAAAATAGTGTAACAGTCATCTGTTCTAAGCAATTTTAGATCTTCAGTAGTTGATTTTTTTGTTTCTCCGCTAGGCATAATACAAAATCGGCAAAAAAATTTAGCGGAGAAAGATTTAGTAAAACCAATTAGGTCATTTGCCGCCAGATTATCATGAGATAAGGAAAGTATTGTTCCTGAAACCAAACCGAGTTTATCTATAAATATACCATCATTTTCCAAGATTTTGATATCTGCTACAATTGGTTGTAAAATTGAATTTAAATTAAAATCGCCATGGAGATCGTTTACGTAAAAAAGGCTTACTAAAAATATATTTTGTAGGTTGGATTTTAGATTTGTTGGACTGTTTACGATTGTAAAATATATACCGCCTACTTTATAAACTATCGTCTTACTGCCAAGTACCCTAGCAACTTCAAAGTCGTCGTAGTACAGCTGAATTAAAACTTTCGCTTCGTTAACAAAATCCTTCTTAATGGACTGAAAACGATCTCCGCAACAGCCAAATTTGTAAATTAAACTAGTGCAACTGTGAGAAACATTGAAATCTCTAAATAAGTTACGAAAACTGGAATTTTTAAAAATTGTCGTTAATGTCTTTGTAATTGGTATAAATTGAAAAAAATTTTGAACAAGTTTTCTTGAGTAAGTGAATGATTCTCCATTAAACCTCCTCTCCCACCTAAATCCAATTGGAATTTGTTGTGGTTCTATATAAAAAGAATTTTCTAAGAACAGTTTTTTGCGTTTATATTTCGAGCAAAAATTTTTCATAGTTTCAGAAATTTTAATTTTATTAAATGTCGTGTTAATTTGGGATGATGCGGATATAAAATTAATGCCGATATCAGTTATGATTTTGGTTTGGCAGAAAACATCTGTCATTGTTTGCTCTGGTAACCCTAATAGATTAAGTTTGGCATAGAAACATTTCATTGCGTTTTCAAAGTCACTTAAAGTTGGAGTTTTAATTTCAAGCTCTGAAGATTTGTCTAAACGATCGTTATGAATATAAACGTCCTCTATTTTTTCCAAAGAAGCTATAGTACATACAGCCTCGTTTGAGTCGGCTAATGGATTATTTATTTCCAGAATGTGAGATTTGTTTAAATGTTTTTTTAGGGCACAAAAAATCTGGAAGGTGCAATCACAATTCTTTTCTTTGACACATTTAATTTTGATGCTAGACTTTTCTTTTACGAATTCTTGATATTTTAGGTGAAGTATTAATTTATTTAATTCAGCAAATACCTCATTACAGAAATAGCAAAAATACATTTTTGCTAGTATATTAAGATAGAAAAGGAAATGATTTATGTTTATAAAAAAAATTAATGAAAAAATGTTAATTAACACCTGTTATTAGATCTAATTTGCAATATATTTCCTTAATCCTGGACGTGATAGTTCCTGCATCTTCAATTTCATAAAAATAGTAAGCGATGAATGTCCAAAATGTTTTTAAACTATCAGCAAAATGTAGCCTAAACACAAAGTGCGATTTAAACAATAAATCAACGGCTTCAATGAAAGTAAAATTTCCTGGTAAGATTATCAGCTCTCTTTCTATGCAAAGATGATATTGTGATATCGCTGATTTATTGTCACCTTCAGCAATTATATAGGGATGTCCCAATTCAGATGCGATTAGTTCTTCAGGAGGAAGATTAAGCTGTGAATTTAAATAGAAAACCAGTATAAATACATTTTTGTTATATGTTGTAAGTTCCCAATATAAGAGATAAGTAAAATCTTACCGTTCTAAACACTAATACTTTGTTTATGGAGAATCGTTCCCGTTGGATATTGGCTGATGATTTACCTGCTACGACTTGTGGTAATATATTTAGAAGGTAAAAAAAGTCTTGCATCGAAGGCAATAATTCTAAGTAGAATTTAAATTTATTAGTATGTGTATTATTCTTTAGCTGATCTATCTTACCTTCAATCTCAGGTAAGCTTTTAAAATGCGGCCCTCTAATTTCCATAAAAATTTGTTTAATATGTGGTGAACAAATTTTCCATTTGTTTATAAAATGTTGATGTTTCTCGGAATACCGTATTTCGAAGTCATATAGAATCTGGAATAGTAAACAAAAAATGAATAATTATTAATACACATGAATAGAGATTATTAAATAGAGTATAATTCAACTGATTACTCTTACCAGATCGGGAGATGTATAAAAAAAGGGAAATTGTTTTGAGAATTTTCCAATTTCAGGTGACGACCGTAAAATATCGATGCGCACACTCAAAGTTTCGAGAAGTTTCTGTTTGATTAAATCTTTCTGAGTAGTTACGTTTAAATTTTTTAAAATCAAAAAATTTTCGTCACTGTCTATGTCAAAAGCTGGTTTAGTTTCCGTTGAAATTAATGATCCTGCTACATTGCGTTTCCGACTGTTTTTCCCAGTGGCATGTTCTAATGCATATGATTTTTGGCGTACCCGGTTTAATCTTGATATAACATACCTGCGATTTTTTTTTTCTATCATATAAAGCGTCCTAATAAATAATAAAAGTATAGGTGCTCTAAGTTTTAAGATTTTTTTAATTAATTTTTTAATTTTATACTATTCCTCCGTTATCTTTCTGTTTAGTTTTTAATTGTGGAAATAATTCCACAATAGCTAGCGCCAGCGCCGTGGTGTGTGCTGGATCGGGATGATAAGTACTAAATTTAAATACTAGATAATCCACACCCTCCCTTATTATCGCCCGTCTTTCTGTATCCGAAAGGCCTTTCGGTGACCCGCCGTTTATAGGTTTTTTGCTCAATACGTACGCGTTTTGAGTTTGTAAAATAAAATCTTCTAAATCCTGTAATTAGAAATATTAAAGTTATTTCAGGGAATTTTAAATTAATTATTCAAATAAATTACATACTTTTGCATTTATATGCATTAGATAACCTAACCGGCAATTTTGACGAATCAATGGTGTTGCTTGAATTTCAGGTAATTCTATTGTATCAATAAAGAAATTAAAATTTTTTTTAAATTCAATACATTTATATAATAATGGTACTATTATCATGGGTTTTCAAAACTATTTTTAACTGAAATTCCGGATGAGTTTTTCGTTCAGTAACGATATCTACAAAATCCTCCTCACAAATTCTAACACCTTGCAAATCTGTAAAGTAGTCGATATCATATGCAGAAATATTAGCATATATAGACGCTGAAAATAAAATCATATAAAATTATAATTCAATTAAAAAAATTTGATTACAAATACATTGATCAAATGGATATTTCCGAGAGACACGCACATTTATTTTTTTCACAGCTGATACGATGCAATGTATTATCATAAATCAAAAAGAAAATGAAATTATGATGCAATCT
The DNA here is from genome assembly GCA_958295665.1 of Tipula vernalis. NCBI lineage: Eukaryota > Metazoa > Arthropoda > Insecta > Diptera > Tipulidae > Tipula > Tipula vernalis. The sequence goes on along the minus strand of OY282558.1, from coordinate 357,406,414 downwards.
TCCATCACATAGGAAAAAAATAGTAAGCGTCACAATAAAGAAAAATAATAACGGGAACCACCGAAAATAATTCGAATACTTAATTAGTATTATTAGAATTAAATATTTACAACTTACCTGATAAAATAAAATCTTTATATTCCCATGTTTCCTCGTGTTTTATTATTTTAACATAATTAACAACCCCTTTAAAGTTAATCTTAACAAAACAAAAATCCATCGGAACAAACAATGGATAAAAATCACATGGAACAAGGATCTTATAATAACTAAACTGTAAATTTCACTTTTTTTTAAACTTCTTTTTCACTTTTTATATACCTAAATATATTTTTTATATTAAATAAAATAAAATCTCACAATAAAAGTATTTATAAGAAATATATAAAAAATTATGTACGTTAATATCCTGCACTTCACAATTGTCCAAAGGAAAGAATGACGATAAACTTTGCACTGCGTAGATACGTTTGAAACGATACAAAATACGAATAAAGAAGAAAGACGGTACATGTTTGTATGGTTGTTTCAGTTTGTTTGCTTAAACTACAACAGGGGAAGACACTTCTAAAAATTAACGCTGTTATATTATAAAAGTACTGTTTAATTCATCTTGTATTTAGCTATAGTTACATAACAAATTATACGTTATATAACAAATTAATGTTTTATATATGTAATATATATACATATTATGTATAAATACTTTGTAAATTATAAAATTATTTACTAACGAATATCCAAATTGATGTTATTTACATACTTATATTATTGTGAAGTTAAATTGAGTGGTAAGCCCTGTTTTTCTCAAACGAATAGAAAAGCTATTAATAGCTACATATTAATTTTTGTCTTTGTTTTTTGTACTCTTATTTAAAAATTTGACCATTTGAAAATGAATATAATATAGGGATACGTTATTTCATTGAACGGTTATTGAGCTAAGGCCATATAGTTTTATTTGGTGTATTGCGCCTTAGTGTAGGTTTATACTTTTGCAAAATATTAAGATTATGTATGTATATATTTTACAAAAGTATAAACCAACTGCGCTATAGGTACTTCAGTACATTGTTTTTACTTGGAATGGTTAAATAAATGCAAGGTGACACATGCACATAGGCACATTTATGGTATTATGTGCGTCTAAACCCTCATCCTTAAAGGCTAAGTCAACTCTTTAGCCTTACATTATAATAATTGGGTTTCTATGTTAACCTTATTAAAGTGGTTGATTATAAACAGAGGCTGACAGAGTACGTACATATGTTAGTTGGTAAATAATTTAAATGAAAAATTCACGTTCTAAATATACGAATAGGTACGCACGTATTACGTTACGTTTGCAACCAACTTCAACAGAACGATTTTTTTGATGCAAAACTTGCTTCTATTTTGATTATAACTGCATCGGTTTATTTTTCGATGCAAGATTTTAATCATAATGTGATATACGGTATATCATATATGCTGCGATGCAAGGCTTGTATCATAAAACACTGCAACATTTTTAAGTGTGTATCCTCGGATTATCTTCAATTGGAGAATGTATTCGATCTCGATGTCTGGTAATAATTATTCTGCATCAATAAATGGCCACGATGTTGATTTTTGATTGTCCCTTTTGATTGTAGTATTGTTCGTTTAATTTTAATGAAAATGCCGTACTGATTTTAGTTAACTTTAAAAGCAAAACCATCTTAGATAAATAGAAAAAAGAAAATTAGATTAAAAATAAGCAGCTTTTTGAATAGGACACCCTGCAGGAGAAATTTAAACCAAACTAAGCAGTAACATCCTAGGTTTTCGAGTTTATGTGCGTTTCAAAAAATTTTGAAAAGCATATGTTACCTTTCATCAGACTTTTTGTCATATTACGATTAAACTTATTAATCTAACTTTCTTAAGATAACTTAAGACTTTATGAAGAAACCAAAACTTTCAAAATAAATGACAAAAGATAATTTTTTTTCGATAAAAATCCGAATTTATTCTTAAAGTGAAGAGCCCATTAAAGTTTTGTTAACTACAATATGACAAACCAAAGGAATCTATGGTATAAACGTAAATATTATTAAAATGTTATTGCGCAAAGGATCCAATGCTAAGTGGCTTTGGGGAGTTCTCTATTTTAGTATGTGAATAATTATTAAAAATCCGAAATTTATGAAAAATGTCCCTATTTCTATGGATGTTACAATCTCGAAATATCACCAAAGCAGGGTTTTGGACGGAGCAGCCTCCATCCTCTATGGTATAAAACGAATTAATAATATTTCAAAAATTTGGTATATTTAAAAAAAATTGATCTTTTGGAATTTTTTTGTTTTTTGGGATTTTGAATAACGATACCCTAACGAAGTCTAATATTACAAACAAATTTTTATTTAATTTATACCTACGTTTAAATTATTTTACAATAATTATTAAATAATAACTTTGAACATAGAAGTTTATTAATATTATTTTTATGATAATGGATCACATACTTTCATATTTCGGAAAAATTAATTTAGTTGTTTAGTTCCAAACTATTAAAATTTTGTAGCATGTCAAAATTAATGATTTTACTTCATTTCATAAGAGGAAAAGAAGTTAATTAAAAATAAATTTCAATAAAAAAAAAATAGTTTAAATAACAAAAAATTATGTCTTTTTTTTGTTTGAAATAAATGACCGCAGAAAAAACCGTATAAAAAATGTATAATTAATCTACAATTATTACTAAAGACCGGATCGCATAGTTATTTTTAATAACAGAAAGCCTTTGCCTAAATTTTGCCTATAAAATATGCATTTTTAAATTATTGTAACTCTATACGGAACTAACCATTTTATATTTACGCATATCCAAAATTTGAATTAGAAAAGAATAATTTTTGATCTCAATTTAAATTCGAAACAAAATTAATTAAGTTACCACTAACATCACGTCATCACGTTCGCAAGCAAAATCGAGTATTTTAAAAGCGTTGTCAAAAGCACGATCCATTGTCGTAGCATTGGATATATCTACAAATTAGCGAATGGTGGATTCACTAGGAATTACTTTTCCCGTGTATTTCTCTAGGAAAGACCTTTCGAAATAAAATTTTAATTTTGATTGGAAAGTTAAATTAATATATCAATTTCTAGCCTGATAGCCACATTTTCTAATTTCCAGAAAGGTATGTTTGTAGCAACCATCATGTTGCTTAGCTCTAAACAAAAATTTTTATTCAAAGACGTTTTTTCTGGTTGATTTTCTTCATTCTGTTGTTTTGAATTTTGAACCAGTCGAATATGCTTCAATGTTCTTAAATGGTGGGGGTTAGAAACTATAGGATATATCAAAAAACTTTCTAGTTTAAGAATTAAATCTGCCAAAATTGCCTTTAGTTTGGTTTAAATTTTATTTTTAAGCGATAATAATTAAACATGATATGACATTTAAAATTTAGTGTAAAACTGAAGCGTAGAATATTTTCGAATCACCTCTTTCTAGTTTTCGAGTTTTTATGGTTTTTTCTACATATGAAGATTCCACTACCTTGATAATCAGAATAGATTTGTATGTACTTGTAATCATTTGCCATCGTATAAGTAACTATCGAATATTTACAAAGTTTGGTCCAATTTTAGTGTAAGATGATAATTGTCATTTACAATATTACGAAAATTTACAAAAATTAAAATTTCGCCCCAACAATACTGAATTTTATTATTCATAACTTAGATTTGCCAGAGAAAGTTAAAAATGGTGGTGAAACCAATTAAAGGTATATTCGTTATGGAAGATATACTATATGTATATAGTTCATTGGTGGATTTACTTTCGGCTAATCCGTATTTTTAGGTGAAATTTTCAAATTGGCCCAATGGGACAAATAGTACAAGTTTGTCTGGCTACTTGGCGGTTACCACTTCCAATTTTCAGAAGTACATAATTAAAATTCTCTGTATAAAGATTGAGTGATTCTGTTTTGTTTGATTGCCGAGAAAGGTTATCGATGGGAAGGAAGGCAACCAACCCCAATGTAAAATTGTTCGCTTAGACGACTATGGGAACAAGAAAATTTGAGGTTATCAGGTAGGTTGTATGGTAGAGAGCCAGCTAACTTAACTTTTGAAGGCAATTTTGGTATAATGAAAGGCGGTATTGAATACGGAGTGATTAATCGTCCGGTCCTAGTTAAAATGCAAATTTCGCTTAAAAAATGTTTAGCAGTCTTTGCTTATAAAACGATTTTTTCATACGAAGTAATTTCCTCTTTTCCCTTTAGCAGGTATACAGAAAATTAAAATTTCCATAATTTAACCAATTATTACCTTATAAAAATAAAACAGAAACCAAATTAAAGAAAATATTGTAAACATCCAATTTTATTCGAAAAGATTTTGATATTTTACGTAGTTTCAGAAAAATTTGTAAAATACCATTTTGCCCCGTCTTTATTCCTCAGCACGAAGAAAACAGCCTCCGATGAAAGGCAGACGTTTTTATAAAAGTTTCCGGTGCTTTATTGAACATACTTGCGAAGTTGCAATGCAATGTGCAGGAATATCTTCGTTCTTATAAGGACGTTGACATTGTGTATGTGAAGGAATATGTTCCTTCTCATAAGGACTTCTTACTGGACGTATAAGCTAAATTTTTAACGATATAATTTTACCGCATTTTAAATTTATTAAATTTATTTCCAACAGATTCGTCCATCGCTCGTAGCGATGACATTTAAATTGTATCTAAGAACAAAACGATTTGCTAGAGACCTCTATTGACGATATGTGTGACATAACGACATTTTTTTTTAAAGATATTTGGCATATAACGACTTAAACATTTTTTTTAAGTTTGTTTTCCTCATTCGTTTGATTACTAGCCCATTTAAATTTTGGTTGGTCCTTTGGGTCCTTTGAAGGACGTGCTAAATAAACAAGCAAATTATCGGAAATTTTCATTTCAGTGAATTTTTCATTAACTAAAGATTCTAGGCCTATTCCACTAACACAATTCCACTAGACACAATTCCACTGCACACAATTTCACTGGCACAGTTCCACTTGGCACAATTCCACTGGGCGCACACAGGGCACAATTCCACTTTGCACAATCCAACTTGCACAATTAAACTGGCACAATTTAACTTTTTGATAATCAAATGCATTTAGCAAACCTAAATGCGTTTGATTATCAAAAAGTTGAATTGTGCAAATTAAATTCGTTTAATTATAAAAAAAGTTAAACTTAAAAATTACCTGAAGAAAGAACTACGAATGTTAAACACGAATTGAATGAAAACACGAATTGTATGCAGTGGAATCGTGTCTAGTGGAAATTGTGCTAGTGGAATAAGCCTATAGAATCGTAATAACTGCAGCAACTGAAATATTTCTTACCATTGCTATCTTCCCCATTTTTTTAAAAGGGATCCCTTTATTATATTATCAATTAGCTTTTTTACACATTGCAGTTTTTATTAATTTAAAATCCATAGATACAATTACCTTCGTAATTATGTGTATGTTTCCGTTTCATTAGGGTAACTATAAAAGTTATAGTGCAAATTAAATTGTCCAAGTTAAATTGTTCTCCAGTCGAATTGTTCCAAGTGGAATTGTCCCAGTGGAATTGCGTCCAGTGAAATTGTGTCTAGTGGAATTGTGCTAATAGAATCGCCCGGTTACAAATTAAAGTGTATTCCTATTCCGAATTTAACTAGAAAGTTTTAAATGTTTTTCCGTTTTTATGCATATGGAAAATTGTTATGCAAAAAATGCTCGGACCGAAACGCAAAAGAATGAAATAAACCACATGAAAATATTTCTCCGGTTACGGTTACGGTTCACTACATTTTATTTATTTTATTTCAGTTCCAGTTTTCGGTTCATAAAAAATTTAGGTTTTTTCGGTATTCTGTTAATGGTTCGATTCCGGTTTCACTCTCTGATTTGAAGTAATATACCACGAAATTTTATCGATGGAAATGATTTTAAGCAAACATAAAATAAAGATAATATTCATCAAAAAATGGTGACATGGCCTATTGAAACAGGCAATTATAATTAGCATTATAATTGTCGTTTGTACCTAAAAACATTATAAACAAAAAAACAAAAACAACATTAAAACACAACAAAAATCCTGAGAGGGTGGAAGCAGCAGTTTTGGCAGACAAATAATTTAAGTATAAATATAATTTAGTTGTAATTTATTTTTTTTGTTGTAATCCATATCAATAAGTAAATAATTTTAAAAGAAAAAAAAAGTGAATTAAAATAAATAATTTTTTTTTTTATTAACAAAAAAACCTTTTACCTGCACCTCGCTGAGTATGTAATAGCCGAGCAAAGGTGCCAGTGTTTGTTTCGTAACAGAAAATTGGCGCCCAACGTGGGGCCACATTAAAAGTAAAAAAAAATAATAATAAATTATTTAATGAGTACTAAATACTCCTAAAATTTTAAATTTATTTATTTTTTTTTCTCTATATCTTTAATTAATACATTTATATTGAATTATTATAAATCTTCTTCAAATTAAATTTTTCTGATTTTTATTGAATTTTGGTTAAAAATCAGTGGCGCTCCACGATTTATGAGAATATATATATTTTGAATTTTAAATAGTAACTTGCTATAAATTTTAAATTTACTAAATTTTTTATTAATTTTATTTAAATTTAACATTTAAAAATGGATTTCCAATTGTTTAATTCGGAAGAGATCAGATATGAGTTAGAAATTAGAAATGTCGATATGAAATCATCCCGAGAAAGTTTCAGTTCAGTTAGTAGAATTAGAAAATTCAAATAAAAATATTTTGCATACGAAATATAGTGACGAAAATTTAGATAATGTTAGTGAAATTGTATTAAAACGTTTAGATGAGATTGAAAGAAATAATTCACCAGCTTATTTATCAGTTTTAAAGCATTTAGAAAAAAGGCTTAATAGAATCGATATACCTCCTGTTCAGAAGGAAACTCTTAATCGAATTCATCGTAGACTACGTCACGTTCGATATAATCTTTTAAAGCAATTACAAAATCAAGACTCGTTAAATCCGATACAATCTACTCCTTTGGAACATCCATATTCAAATTTTGATGATTTTTCTAATAATTTTGAAATTTCTCCCTTAAATGGATCCCATAAGAAATCTCAGAAAGTTTCACATAATCTTCAAAGTACTTTTAATAGTCAACAACAACAACACATTGTTCCAAATTTGAGTTATCGGCCTAGTTCAAATATTAATTTAAATCAATATTCAACTTCTTTTAAAGGATATACAAATAATGAATTTGATGAAATTCCCCATTATACCGGTACTGTACCGAAGGTTAGTGCAGAACAATATAAGACAGTTCATAATTTTCCTCCATTAAATCAAAAATATAGTTATCCAGGATCGAAAAAAATTCAACCAGGTTATGAAGATAAAACGTTTAATCAAAATAATAAGTTTATTTCAAGTGTTCCGTATCATTCTTTCAATTCCGTTAAACCAAATCAATTTTCTCAAGAATTACATAATGATCAGTTTCATAGACGATGGCGACCAATTCCAATAACAGAATGGAAAATTAATTTTAGTGGTCGAGAAAATGTAGAGGAGTTCATTAGAAAAACTGAACAAATGGCATGTGCTCAAGGGATTTCCGATAGAGAACTTTTGAGTTCAATTTGGCTTTTGTTAAGTGGTAATGCTAGGATATGGCACGATGCCTATATAGAGCAATTTCCAAATTGGGAGAATTTTGTAAACGCTCTTCGTTGGAAATATGATAATCCCGATATTGACGATGAACTTTTAGAATATTTGAAAAATAGGAAACAAAATAGATCGGAGCCATTTGGAGTATTTAGAGCCTCCATGGAAATAATATTTAAGCAATTAAAAAAACCATTAGATACGGCAGAAAAAACAAAATTTATTTACAAAAATCTCTGGCCAACTTATATTCGTGGATTAGGTTTTAGAAACCTTTCCAATATTTCATCAATGGAAGAATTAACCTTATTGTGTAGGGATGTAGAAAAAATGGAAGCTATTTGTAGAATCAATGCATTAAATAAAACACCACGACAATTAGAACAAGTCAATTTAGTTGAAGACAATTCTTGTACTTCACATAAAACCTTTAATCAAAGTCATAATTATAGGAATAATCAAGAAAATAATCGTACAAATACCAATGTCTTAGGTTTTAATTCAACTAAAAATTCTAGTCCAAATCTAGGTAGATATCCATTTAAAACTAAAAACGATTTTAATTCCCATATTAATAAAACAAAATTTCAACAATTTCATCAAAACCAAAAAAATTTTAGCAAACAGAATTTCAACAAACCAATCAGTAATTTCCAAAAAAACCTTAATTTACCCCAAAATAATTTTGAGTTTAAACAATTTTTCTCATGTGTAAATTGTTACTCAAATAATCATTCTACCGATAATTGTAATAAGCCTAGAAGAGCACGTTATTTATGTTATCGATGTGGCAAGGAAAATGTGATATATTCCGATTGTAATACTTGTCATCCCCATTTACTAAACGTAAAGGAAAAAGAAAAAGTGAACAGTAAATTACCAGAAAGTAAAAGTACCCCAATAGTCGAAACAATTATAACTGAAAACGATTCAGAAAATCAAGTCGTTCAACCACAAAAAGAAAATTCAAGTGATCTTGAACCATCAATTACTACCATGTTCGTACAGAAAACTGGTGACAATCGATTATACCTAAACATAAAAATCAATCAAATAAATATTGTAGGACTACTCGATACGGGAGCCACATCTACTGTTCTTGGAAAAGATAGTCAAGAATTTATAAGAAAATGTAATTTAACTCCACGTAAGGAATTTTCAAAAGTTTTGGTAGCCATGATCAAGCTGATTAATGATAGACAATTTTAGAAAACGAAACTAGTGACATAGCCCCCACCAGTGGCAAGCGGCTAGTACGTTAAAAGTAACTTAAAATTAAAATAAACGTCTTTTTGGTACAAAAGTACGTAGTTTAATAAAAATTAAAAAAATAAAATAATAACCGTATTTTTTTAATACAAAATTACAGAGTTTTGAAAAAAAATAACCGTCAAAAGTACGGAGTTAAAAAAAAATAATAATAAAATAAATTTTGTTCTTTTAGTATAAAGTACAGATTTTTTTTTAAAATAATGCAAATTAATAATAAAAATTAAATATATCACTTAAGATATATAATATTAAAAACAATACTAGTGACATAGCCCCCACCAGTGGTAAGCGGCTAGTATTTGTGATAAAATTAAAAATACAGAATTTTTAATAAAAATTTATTAAGAAAATTAAACAAAAAAACAAAAACAACATTAAAACACAACAAAGATCATGAGAAGACATAAGGGGAAGCAGCAGTTTTGGCAGACAAATAATTTAAGTATAAATATAATTTAGTTGTAATTTATTTGTTTTTTTTTTGTAATCCATATCAATAAGCAAATAATTTTAAAAGGAAAAAAAGTGAATTAAAATAAATAATTTTTTTTTATTAACAAAAAAACCTTTTACCTGCACCTCGCTGAGTATTTAATAGCCGAGCAAAAGTGCCAGTGTTTGTTTCGTAACACTATCCACAAATTTGTTACTGGTTTTTCAGATCAGTTTAGGCATTTTATCCAGATTAACTCGAATTTGGTTTCCAAGTTTTAAAAATGGATAATGCAATTCCGAAATTTTTACGGATGTCAAGTTTTCAACAAAAAAAAAGAAAAATCAACAAAACATAATACAAAATTTGTTGATTCAACACAAAATTATATCAGTATTAGAGAAACAGTCGGTAAGAGCAATTTAAAAGAAATAGCAGCTAGGAATTGCTCAACTAATTTTGCTAATGTTTCCTACCATGGAAGACTGCTTTTTTCAATAATTCGGTTGGCTATAATATTAGTTAGCCATCCTAAACAAATTTAGAGCAAAGCTTTTCATGACGGAGCATGGCTATAAAATATGATAGCCATATCATTTATCACTAAACAAACCCATTTATTGATGGTGGATATTAAAACATATCTCGAAAAATGCCGAAAATCTAATAAAGATGGCATTTTACGCGCAGTGATTCTGCGTTACCGATAAATATGATTTAGCGTAATTTTCTAAGAACGTATATCGAATGTATCACTATGTAGTCGGACGTATATGAAAGAATTTATGTAAATTAGCCGACCCCGACATTAGTGCTCGTATAAAAAACCGCTGCTGAAACGGATCTAATGTAAGTATCGTTAATTTTTATTTTTATTTGTGTAGATAATGTTTTTTTTTTAAAGATTGTTCACGCAGTTGTGGTTTATGTTTTATTTATTTTTTTATATTGTTTTTGGTTCTGATGCAGCTTTAAAAATCTGAACAATGAGCCAGCAAAAACTAAACTTGGAGTCAGATTAAGATGAAAGTGATTTTGATTCGTTTGATTTCGATAATGATTCTGAATATCACCCTAAAGATGTTGACAATATCGTAGAAATTATTAATGCTTTAGCAACAGCAGAGGACGATTAAGATATGATAGAACCGAAAGATAGAAAGGATTTCAATCAGAAATTTTACCGCAGAGCACACCTATGGATATTTTTTTTTTTCTAAAACCAAAAACGAAGCACGCCAGGATAAACCAGTGGACTGAAATAAATTAAAAAAATTCTCGGATTGATGATATGGATTGGTTTAGTACGACTTGGCCGTTTGGAAGACAATTGATCAAAAAACGATATCTAAAACATGACACTCACACTTTCCAGACAAAACATACCGCTATGGCTTTAAACTATTCAAGCTGTGCTTAGTTAATTTCTGCACCTGGGGCCTTAAAGTCTTGTGAAAGTGGACTGGCAAAAAATGTATGTATGGAGCTATCTGAATTGCTTCTCAATAAAGGTCGAATTTTTTACATCGACCATTTTTACACTAGCTACTAATTGGCGCAATCTTTGTTGGAAAATAAAACGCACGTAGTTGGAACTGTTAGGGTGAATGAAAAAAAATATATGCCAAAGGATGTTCTTCAAGCAAAACTTAAGATTTCTAGAGATTATGAGGAATGTGTTAAAATGGAAATACACGGATGGTGTGCGGATGTTTAGCACGAGTGCACATAATAGTTCCAGTGTCAAATAGGCAAATCAAAACACCGCCGAAACGACCAATACTAATCAATCTGCAGACACAATCCCAATCAACCAAAACAATATGTACAGCTTATTAGGACAAATACCGAACCTACAGCCAGTGTTTATTATTCCAGTCTTATGCCAAGATGACAATCTCGACGGACTTTGTTTAAACCGGCAGCGATATTAGCATAAAAAAAATCCAGAGCTGGCACAGATAAGTCGTATCAGATGGGCTAGTATGTCACAATTCTAATTGATGAATTATTATATTATCTTATGTTATACATACTTATAGTTAATAAAATGCGCTCCTACATGTAGGTAACGTATTACAGAGGACCGAGCATGTAAATTCCTGTAGGATTTGTACGTAACTGATTCCATCTTGAAAAGCCAGGACCTAATATATCCACATAACGTGGCTATTGGCTACGGCCCCTAAGGTAACATCACTGGCTACCAAAAATAATAGTCATTGCAGTCAATGTGTTAAGAAGTGTGATTTGATCTAAAATTAGTAAGAACCATAAAAAGTATTTTGTGGGTGAATCTGAAAATTGTTGAATTTTTTTTTTTTTTTGGGTTAATAACGATTGTCCAAATCACAGAGTTTTTCCTATAATATGACATAAGACATTAGTTAGCATAAGGAATGTGCTTTAATCAAACCTTAGTAAGATTCGATTTAGACAATTTAGGCTCGTACGTTCCTTTTCCTTGTAGAATATTTAAAATCGTTGTCCTTTTATTGTTTCAGAGGTCATGATTTTGAGATCGTGGGTTATGTTGAGTTTATTAAGAACACTAAGGTTTGACCGCTTGGGTTATTAAAATTCTTCGCAAACCCCCAGTACGAGGACCATAGCTCTCACACTTTAGCCTGCTCCTTTACCGGATAAGTTTCTGACGGCCGCTGCAGAGAGGCAGTGTAAAGAATTGGTAAACTTGTATGCAGCTAAGGCAATAAAGACAAAACTGTTGTCTGTCGGTTCTGCAAAGTTATTCCGACGACTCTGTAGACGGTCGGTTCTGTAAAGTGAATCGGTTGATTCTGCATCTACACTGAAGTGTGGTAATTTGGAACTTTTGAAAGACATGTTAAGATTTGGCCATTTTTTTGTTAAAGAAATTTATTTTTAACAATAAAATAAAATTACAGGATTCACAATGAGTTGATCAGGTGTTGACATAGGAAATTTTTCTAAGTCCTAAAATATTTCCCAATTGGTATTAGACCTACGAATCATTTCTGTATAATGTTTTAACCAGGGCTGCGGAGTCGGTAAAATATTCCTTCGACTCCGACTTCAATTCCGACTCCAACTCCGACTCCATCTCCAAGTTCTACATGTAATCAAAATATTATAAAGTTCATAATACTGCTCGTATTTAAATGCTTTTATCATTAGAACATAATTTTGAAATAACAAAAAATTAAAAATCAGATTAAAGAATTAAACAAATAAAAAAAAAAAAAAGAGAAAATGTCGACAATTTAAATTAATTAGGAATTTGTTAGAAAAATTAGCATGGCCTCAATAATATTAACTGAAACCTCTGTTGATTTTTTCCACTTTCTCTAAGCCATTAAAAAATTAATTTGAATTTTTGTAATTCGAGGTGTTTTCGATTCCTCATAGACATTTTTCGAATTCATGTTTTCCTTCCACATCTTCAAAACGATTTTCTTGGGCTTGTCGTTACCAACTTGAGTTTTTCGCTAGTTTACTAATAAGTAAAACATTACGCGGATTGGCCGGTGGTCAAATAGACTGATTGGAGTCTTTTTGTAACTAAGGGTACCGTGCCAAATCCATTTTTTAGTATAAAGATTTATTGAATCAAGCTCGAAACATCTCTACTCATATATCTGTCTCCTAGACAGGTTAGTTTTCTGTTTTTTTTTTGTTCCATTACTCTTCGTTCATCATGTATATCTGGAACAAGAAATTTTAGTTTCTGGCTTCTCGTTGTACTTCGCTACGGGTAATCCTAATCGCTCCAGAAGTCCGCAGCCGTCAAGTCAGCCACATTTCAGACCAAGGTGCAGATCTCATAATAAGTACATATTTTGTTGGTATCATTTTAAGTTCGGCGCTAGAGCACAAAAATGCATAAAGCCGTGCGAATTCAACAGCTAGATTCGATTATCAATGCGGCTGATAATCGGAATTATACAAACCACAGCCTTTTTATTAGAGATCAGAAGAACAATCTCCTTTTTCTTATGGATACTGGGACTGATCTTTCTGTGATTCCAGTCACATATTTCTGTGGAAATCGATCTCTCGATCCAGTGTTATCTCTTTCGGCAGCAAATGGCAGAACCAATTATACTTATCGAACCCAGTTACTTTTGGCCGATATATGGAAAAGGCGCACTTTTACCAACCCATTCGTACTCGCATCAGTTAACCGACTAAAAATCGGTGCTGATTTTCTTACGAAATTCGGTCTACTTGTTGACCTGAGAGGAAGACGACTCATCGACCCGGCCACGAAATTAACTATCAGCGCAATGACAGTTGCCGTCACCACTCCCACACCAAAACATTTAGTGGTTGAGAATGGCTACGGAAAATACTAGAGGAGTTCCCGTCCCTTACCGAATCACCCAATTACAATATTCCAGTCAAGCAGAACGTGGTTCATCACATTATTACGAATGGTTAACTCCCTTATGCGAAACCACGTCGGCTGGATCCCACTAAACATAAGGCAGCGTACAACGAATTTCAACATATGGTCGAATTAGGCATATGTAAACCGTCGTCTTCTCCGGTTTCTTCTCCACTTCACATGGTTCCAAAGAGAGACAACACCGATTGGCGTCCATGTGGAGATTACCGTCGACTACACGCAATTACGGAACCAGATCGTTATCCGATACCGCATATTCATAATTTTTCAGTTCATCTGAACGGGTGCGCAATTTTCACAAAAATCGACTTAATTAGGGCATATATCACGCAATACCTGAGGCAACCGAAGACGTGCCTAAAACGGCAATAACAACCCCATTTGGCTTATTCGAGTAAAATCGTTTATATTGATGACATTTTGGTTGCAAGTGCTACAGAGGAGGAACACAAATCTCATTTACGGCAAGTGTTACAACGACTTGCCAAGTACGATGTCAAAATAAATATGTACATCTAAGTGTGTTTTCGGCGTTCCACATTTAAAACCTTCGCCAGATCATGTACTAGCCATAACTCAGTTCCCTCAAACTACCTCAATTAAATCTATTCAGAAATTTGTTGGAATGGTGAATTATTACCACCGCTTCATTCCACGTTTAGCCTAATTTCTACAACCAATTAACACGCACTTGGCAACCTTGTCAAAAAGACCAAAAACAGCCAAAAACTTTTTCTGGCCAGATGAATGTAAAGATGCATTCAACATTATTGGTACATCCCATTGAAAATACACTTTTCAACATAACATGTGACGCGTCGAATATTGCCGTAGCAGCCGTGTTGCAACAGTTCAATAAAGATAGTTGGGAACCATTTGCGTTCTTTTCAAAGAAACCCACAACAACTGAAATCAAGTATTCCACCTTCGACCGAGAACTGCTGGCTATATACTTAACCAATAAACATTTTAGATATTTAGTAGAAGGTCGAAAATTCACAATCTAATCAGACCCCCTTGATTAACGCTGTACACTCAAAAACAGAACGCAGTCCGCGGCAGATTCGCCATTTGGATATTATATCCCACTTCACAACTGACAGCAGACTGACCTGAAATGGGTAAGCAAAATGTGGTCGCAGACACTTTGTTACGTTCATGTGACCCACAAACTGCCTCAATAAGCAAAATACAGACGACGAACATAGAGCTCTGATCAATAAATCTCGTCCAACAAGCACCAAGTACAAACTTGAACTTGTCAATTTCACTGGTCATGAATTATACTGCGAAATCTCCTCTGGTAATCATCGGGTATACATTCCTAAACCACTATGTCGTGTAGTTTTCGATTCACTGCACGGAAATTAACATCCAGAACAAACTGTTTGTCATGACAGAAATCAAAAATACATCAACATAGAAAATCACAGCATGGTAAAATCAGTCTTCCTGCAAACACGCTTCCAGTACATTCACATGGATATAGTCGGACCGCTTCCACCATCAAAAGGCAACCAGTATTTGTTAACGATCGTCGATAGGTTCACCCGTTGGCCGAAGGCATACCCTATTCCAGATATGACCGCTACAACCATTGCTAAGGCATTCAGCGAGCAGTATATATCAAGGTTTGGCATTCCGCTTGAATTAACGACGAAGCAATTTGAGTTTAAACTCTTCACTGAACTAACAAAAATTCTAGGTTCCCACAGGATTCGGACAACAGCCTATCATCCGCAAGCAAACGGTATGGTAGAGCTCTTCCATAGAACTCAAAAAACTTCACTTAGAGCTCGCGGAACACCAAAAATTAGAGCTTTGAGTTACCCATTATTTTGCTGGGCATAAGAGAATGTGTCAAAAAAGACCTAAAATGCAGCCCAGTAGACCTAGTTTATGGTCAAAGCCTCAGACTACCTGGCGATATATTTTCTGGCTCAAATTCTGAACCACCTCCATCGACTAACGACTTTTTACAACAGCTTCGCACACAGATGCAAAATTTAGTGACAGTCGATTCTCGCAAATCGACAGATTGCAAACTTTCTATCACGCAAAATTTATATAATTGCGAGTTCGTATTTGTTCGTGTGGACAGAACACGAACAAGCTTTACTTCACCTTACGAAGGGCCTTACAGAGTTTTTCGTAAGCTACGAGAATTCTTCGTAATTGATATTAACGGAAAACAGCAGTCTGTGTCAATCGATCGCCATCAACCAGCATCTGGAATTATAGCATAGCTCGATCAACATAAACCATGTAAAAGGAAATCAGTAAGATTTAAAATTTGATGAATATTCGTCCAAAATATAATTGAATTTTAAAGCTTAATTGCGTGGGACACTTACTGCAAGGAGGGTGATATAGCGGCCCTGTTCATAATAAACATTTTTGCTCAATTTTGATAGCGCAATAACGAAAATTATGTGAAGATGTAATTGTCAGATCGCGCGATTTTTGCAGCCAACCCAAACTTTGGTTTGATTGTCCACGTACGATCCACAATCCCACCAATAAAAACCTACTCAAACTCAAACAAAATCATTGAAAATCCACACAGTTGAAAAAATTATGCTTATGTAATGCAAATTGCATCACATGTAGGTCCAGTGCAAGGCTGTATCACAAAATGATACAAAGCTTGCATTAAAAATTAGTTTGATGCAATTTGCATTGATTTGTAATACAGCAATTAGATTAAATTTAGTGCAACATTCCATTAGAATATAAAGCAAATTGTAGGAGAACCGTCAATCAACTGCATACAAATTTATCAAAGACTGCATTAATAAAATATTTTAAAAGATTTAAATTTTAAAGCAAGTTGCATTAGAAGCTCCGTTTTAGCGATATTTTTTTTTGGGGGGCCGTCGAAATCTCAGAGAGATAATAACTTATAAATTAAAAACTGAAAAGCTTACGTTAAAACATAATAGATATTTTTGAATCTGGAAAACTAAATTATTAAAGATTTATTAAGCTGCTTATATGTCATGTAGTCGGTTTGGTTTAGTGAATTTTATACCAGTAATGCAAAGCTCGTGCATGATCTTATTATTCATATAAACATTTAAATCTGCTTGTTTTAGCGAATTTTATGTTGGTATAATTTTTAAATATGAAGAGGTTGCTTTAAAATGTTTAACAGTTCTATTAAAAATATTTTTTAATGCAAATACTGCTTTAGAAATCCTCTAATTGGATTAAAATTCATTTTAACGCAATCAAACTTTACAATTTAATAATAACTTGCATTACATAAGTCGTAATGCAAAGCTTGCATTAAAAGATTAAAGTTATTTTTTCAACTGTGCAAGGGTAGTAAAATGCTAAAAAATAAAAATAAAAATTGTATCAAAATTGTGATAATTACTAAGATTAAGTTAGTTGCTGCAGCGAGTACAAATAAAAATATTAAAATCGTAAAATCATTTAATTGATTTTTTTAATTTTTTTACATAAAATTCTAAAATTATAAATATTAAAATAAAACAAATGAAGTGTTTTTATTAGTACAAATATGAATATTACAACAATCATAAACAGACATTTCAATATCATCATCAGTTCAAGGTCGTCACAAAATTTTTCAAAAAAGTTAAGGGTCCAATCGAAACTTTTTAGTTTTAAATTAACATGTTGTAAATGATTTATTTTTTTGGACTAAACTTAACTAATGGAATATTTCACATCCCGGGAAAAATTCTGAAATTTGGTCAATGTTCAGTATAGCAAACTATACTAAAATCGATAACTCAAAAAAAAAATTAAAATTCAACAATTTTCAGATTCGTCCACAAAATCCAACCATGCATTCCCTGATTAATTTTTCAGAAGTGCTGAAATTTATTAAAATTAATTCTTTATTATGCTTATTACGTCAAAGCAACCAGCAAACCGTAATTGCATGAGACAAGAACAAGTACAACAAATATTAAAAACACATTACGACCGTATCCTTAAAAAATTTAATTTGAATGAGAATTCAAACAAACTTATACAATGTCGTTAATGGTATAAATCTTAAGTAGGTATAGATTGTTTTGACTTACTTTAATTTTCGTGTCGTCAAAAAGTCGGTAATAACTTCCTCGAAATGTTTTTACTACTCAGTCGCGATTTTATTATTTTACAATTTCGACGTTTGTAATTTTTTGTTTGAAGAAGTATGCATGATTTTTGATTGTCTTTTTTAATCTGCAATGCATCTGCAAGACTATCTAGGTTATTCAAAGTAAACCAATTTAATTGCGATTTTTCAATAAAAACTATATTTTTGCAGAAAATCTAATTTTATTAAAATCAAGAATTCAAGGTATATATAAATATTGGAGTGCCGAAGGAAAATTAAGTTCCCGTTGATGTGGCAAATTAATTAAAATCTAAAATAATAAACTTGCAATTTACATTGAGAATAAATAATTAAAATCAGCTAAAGGTAGTTTCGCTACCTTGCTTTACTTTAAACTTGACTACACAACAAAAAAAAAATGTTAAAAATGTATTTACACATAAAAGTAATTAATCAAACCCATATCTCAAAATACTCTTTCGTTGAAATTCATAAATGCGCTCTACTCGTTGCTACTACTAAAAATAATTAAGTTAAATAATAAAATTTCAATTTGGAATTCATTTCTCATTCATCTGACATTCAATTATTCAGCCGGGTACAATTATTCCGTTATTACGTTTTTATTTCATTTCTTAGTTTTGTTATTTTCTTAAATTTTCTATTGTTGTAAAATTGACGACGTACTCGTACGATACAAATGTTTATTTTTATAACCAAGTTAGTTTCTTTTATTATTTAGGTTATTGTAACAAATCAAAACGGAATAGGAATTTTATTAACGATTTCTTTAAATTTGTATCTTATGTCTCTGTGCTGCCGCTTTGCTAGCTAAGTAGTTTTATTATATAATAAAAAAAAATGTTTAATTATGTATTTATTATTATTTTTTATGATATAATAAAAAAAACTTTGTTGCTGTAAAAATAAATCAATTATTTTTTTATCTAAAATTTTTATGGTAATTATTCAAATGTTGAGAGTTAATGGCTTGTGTTTTAATTATTCATGGATTTTAAAGTGTCGTCTTGTGGGGGCAAAAATAATTTTTTCAATTCCTGTGTGGAATTCAGTAGCATTTTTTATTAGGACTAGAATTTTGCATGTTAAATCTAAATTCCTCTAGAGTCCTTATTTAAATCAGTTTGCTCGAATCTACATACCTTAATAAGTGTAGCGTTTTTAGGTCATTTTATTAATGGTAAATACCACTATTTTCTCGGAAGAGAATTCTCTCTATATCGTAGAAAAAAAATTGGAAGCAAAAAGTCACATAAGCGAATTTCTGAACGAACACGACTGAATAGTTTTCTAAGTTTTGAGTTTTTTTTATTTTTCTGAGAAGGTATCAATTTGAGTTAAGGCCAAGCTAATTTATAATGGTGCCTAATGTTAAAGAATGTTCAAAATATTTTATTTTAAATGTGGGAGAAAAACTGGAACAGAAAACCGAATTATTTCCGATTTAGGAATAGGGAAACATCAATACGAAATTTGGAACAGCGGCACGTCATAATTAATCGATGGTGCGGTAATCGAAAATATTTACAGACTAATTAAAGAATGTTCTTATTTGGGATTCAATTTTAGAATTTTAATAAATTACATAAATTATTTGGAAAGTTTGAAAATTTTTAGATAATACAAAGGTTCCGGTTAAGTAATAGAAAATAATGTCCGGTTAAGTAATAGAAAATAATGTCTGTACATCAAGCAGATAAAGGGAAATGAACGGTATCGAAGTGATTTGTCAAGAGCAATCGCTAGAAATAGAGTCACTTTAAGTATCCCGTGGGAAATCTTGGAAAATTAGATTTTACAAAAATCACGACAAACGTTAAATAAAGATAGCCGCTAAAGTATTATGACTAAAGCTGGATTGTATTATCATGATTTGTTTTGATTTTCCAATATTTTTCGTGGTTTGGTGGAATAAAGTTTTCCACGTAATGCTATTGATAAAAGTTTTTAATGCATTCTATATATTCCGTAACATTAGGATGATAGTTTAGGTTAGTTACGGTGGCTGTCCTAAGGACCGGCATAGACACAAAAATGGTCCGTAGCCATACTACATAAAAAATTCTCAACCCTACTCATTGACGTCCATCCTCAAGTCGCTGTGGAAATCAGTCGCAACTTCTACAGTAACCATTCGCGGAGACTCCTAGTCTTTGCGCTTGCTCACCTATGAGACAGTGTCTTGTAACAACCCAAGTGACCATACTAATAGGTGGTATTACCTCAACTGAATTATCGCAATTAAACGCTGCAGTAGTCGAGGAATCGAATTGAGAGTTTTACATTTAGTTTCAGATAGAAAACACCGCAACCTATCCTACCATCCATTTTTCAAACATCCGTGAATAAGTTCAAAGCTTCAAGGTTCAATATCTCTTGTATTGTTCCTACCTATTTTAAATATTCAACCAACATTAAGTAAAGAGTTTTGATTTTAATTATGAGCGCCCAAATTTTTTATTTAGTTTATTTTTTTTGTAGAAATGGCCAGAGTTATTGGCAATGTTCTAATCCAACAGAAAATCATGGCTAGGCCGACTGTCATTTGAGTAACCACCGTTTGGAAAAGCATAAGCAACGCCCTAGGATTATTGGTAGGGGCCTAGTCGGAATAGGACAACGTTGAGTTATTTTATATTTTTGAAATAGGGTGTATATTGTGCACAGGATGGTCCAAAAGTTTTGCAAAAACGTTAAAAAACCACGTTTAGAGTAAACTTTGAAGGCAAATTTATGAATTAAACAGTTATTCGATTTCAAAAATGTTGATTATGTTTAATAGAGTAAATATCGAAATTATAAATTCTTATGAAATTTTAATCAAAATTCAATTTTTTCAACCTGAAATATAACCATAAAATATTAAATCACTTAAACTAAACTCCTCAGGTTTTAATTTTTTTTTTCGCTCAAAACAAAGCTTAACTAATCAACTATCGCATACTCAAATATAAATGTAGTAAACTAACTAAATTATACATAGGGCATTCTACTCGTATGGTACACTTTTACAATTTTTCTCCTTTTTAATTTTGATAATTTAGTAAATACTGTTAACGAAGGTAAACTAAGAATCGAGCGTATGATTTCAATTCTTCGAAATTTATGACCATCTCGAATAAAAACAAAGGAAAATTTACGAAAGGGTTAGACCAGTGGTGGGCGAACAAAATTAGTATTTTTGACAGATTTTGAAAATAAATAAAGCATTAAAATTCCGATTAGAAAAAAAAAAGCCAACTGGATAAAGCGGAATTATTTATGTATCCAGTGTCACAGCGTGTATTACTCGGAAATGGATGTGAGGACCACCGCAATCGTTATTCCATCTTGTGCCAGGCGGCGTGCTCTAGATGGTTATAAAAATAAAAATGTTTGGTTCAATTTAGAAATTTATTTTTAAATAAAATGTACATTATTGATGTTTGAATTTGAAAATGATTTTGTTCCAACTTTATTTTTTGCCTTACGTATAAAACCATTAAAACCCGTTAGTTCCCTTTATGTTAATTGTCGATTGGTAATGCCATTGGAGGTTTAATTTGACTTCATCATTATTATTATACTTATTATTGAAGGGCCATGTCGGCGTTCAGCCATCTCGCACTTGCGACCAAAACGATCTTGTATGTTCATTGAAAAGATCATGAACAAAAAAAATATAATGAAAATAATATCGCACGACGTTAGACGTGCTAGAAAGGCGGTAGCATTGGAACCCAAGAACTTCAAGAGGGCTGTCCCACTCCCGTTTATCCCCGCCTTGACTTCATCATACTATTGCCATGCCAAGTACTTTGTTGATTTCATTGATTTAGCCCATATTCGTATAGCTGTTATGGTGTTCGAATTGACCCTTTATTATACAGTAGCAATAGACACCTTTTCGAACTTCTCATTTCTTCTTAACATGTCTGAGAGCGGCTTCGTTACCACTGCATACTCCTTTACAAACTTCCTGAAATATCCTGTAAGGCCTAAGAACCTTTGTAAGCATTTTTCCATTCTTGGCTCCTTAAAACTCCTAATTGACTCCATTTTGTCGCTTGACGGCCTCATGAATCCATTTTTGACCTCGTAACCTAAATATTCTATTTTCCTTTTCAAAAATTGATACTTGCTCCATTTGATTTTAATATTATGTTTCTCAGCGATTCCCAATACTTTCTCTAATCATTCAACTCCTTCTACCTCATCTTTGCTCGGAAATATTAGGTCATCCATATATACACAAATCTGTTTATTTAAAATCAAAGGTTGGAATATTTGATTAATGTACCTTTGAAACACGGAAGGCGAATTGCAAAGTCCGAACGGTGTACGTAAGAACTCATAATGTCTAAAATTTGTTATGAAAGCCGTGTATTTAATGGACTCCTCTTTAATAGGTACATGAAAAAATCCTTCTTTGAGGTCCAACGTTGTATAAAGGTGAGCTTCCTGAAGTTAATCGATCTGCTCTTCGATCAAAGGTAACGGGTATCGATCTTTTATTATTTTTTGGTTGAGTTTGCGGTAATCCACGCACAGCCTGTTAGTACCATCTTTCTTGTTAACCAACACAATTGGCATATTCTGAGGTGCTATTCCGGATTATACCTTTCTCCAGCGATTCTTCTATTTGTTGTCTTGCAATACTCATTTCTAAAGGTGCTAGGCGCCTCGGCCTTTGGTATACCGGCTTCTCGTCGCTCAACAATATTTTCAATCTGACTGGTACTGGTTCGATAACTTCTTTTACAGGGCTGTAATTCATGACTAATTTTCGAAGTTTGTAAGTTATAGCTTTAGTACTTACATGGCTGATATCAACAGGAAACTCGTCTTCTTGATGAACAGATAAAACATAATTATCCGGTAATAATTTTTTTATTATTGTTTCATTAGGGTTTAATATTGTGATGGTCTGTTGAATTAGTTCACTCCAGATTATAACGCTTACTGGTAGCAAGTTGTCTGCTACTACATGGAAATAACAATTATAATTGTCGTTATCAATATTCACACAAGCTGAAAAACATCCATCGGTGATCAAATATTATGATCCTGCACAACGAAGTTTTTTAACATCTGCACTTAATTGCGGACTTCCGAGCATAACATGTTTTTTACGTGTTATCAAGTTATAATCATTACATGTTATAAAGTTATAATACATACATTCAAAGTCTGAATTCTTCTTTTCTCCTTTAGTTTTTCCCATGTTTTATTTCACAGCTATAATAATTACGTTATACACACTCTTATTATTTGTATTTTATTGTTTATATTCCACTAACACGGTTTTTGGTTTAACCAAACTGTACTATGTTATAATGTACAACTGGAACTCGAACTGTTTTTAATAATTTTTACCTAAACAGGTTTTTGGTTCATACCTCTTTATTTAACTGTGTTTGCTGCACCACCTAATCTCGATCTTGAACTATTCTTTCACTAAATACAGTTGACTTTAACTCTGCTTTACTGTACATTAAACTATTGCACTATGGCTGGACCAAGTTTTTTTTTTACAGCACAAATTGTTTATCGGCTGATAAAATTTAATAATCAATCATCTATTGAACAATTTCTGTTTTGCGCTTAATATTATTCACGTTAAGCGTACCCGCCTAATAAACACTTTTAAATACAATAAATATTTTCACGATGATAATATATACACTGTCTCAAAAAATTGTCCGTACACCCTTCGGTTAAAGAAAAATTGATGAAAAAAACTATTACAAAACCAACAAAAAATTCAGTTTTTATTTTTTTTTAAACTCAAATTACATTTAACAACTTGAAAATAATAATTATCATGAAGCAAATTAATTTACTTTTACGTTTCATATGATTTACTATTTAAACATCCTAAAACGATCTCAAATAATTGTCCGTACACTTGCACTTTTGTGAAAATTAACACTAGCACAATAATAATTTATTATTTGTTGTACTCCTATTTTTAACTAACCGTAAATTACGAACTTTTTTTTTTCGTAAAAGTTAATTAGTCATACTTTTTCACGGGGGATTAAATATTGTCCAGGTAATTAAAAATTTGTTATTCTCGTACCAAAAATCATATAGAAATTAAAAAAATTGATCATTAAATTGGAGAGTGAAGGTAAAAGTTTACAGCACTTTCCAAAATAACTAATTGCCCGCGACCTTCGATTGAATATATCATCCAGAACTCCCAAAAAACCAAATCACTAGAGATGGTTGTTGAGCGTGGTCGCAACCGAAAGCTGAACACACCTCAAATACATCTAAAAGAGAAGGCAATAAAAAAGAATCGAAAGCTTAGCGCTCCAACAATCGCTGCCAAAGTTTATCAACGCAAACAAGGAGCGATAGAACCTCGACAATACGCAATATTTTGCATAAACAAGAGTATCGGTGATGTGCGACACGCAAGAAATGTATTTATCGACAAAAAAAAAATTAAAAAGCGCTTGGAATATGCATTGGGATATGTGAGTGAGCCCGAAGAGTTCTGTGAAAATGTTATTCCCTCAGACGGAAGGAAATCTAACATTTTTGGTTCAGATGGGCGAGTTATGGTGTGGCGGAAACCCAACACTGAACCTAAGTAAAACATGGTGGCGGAAGTATAATGGTTTGAAGAGCTTTTAGCTGAAGGGGTGTAGGGCAATTTGACCTTCATAATGAACCGGTTTAATTAATTGGATATTTTGAAGGGTAATTTGTTAATAAGTGCTGAGAAAATGGGACTTGGCAAGATTTTCGCTCCGCACATGACAATGACCCGAAGCATTCGTCAAAGCTGATAAAGGAATGGTTATTGTAAAATGTAAAGTCAATACTTCCTCATCCTCCCCAGCCACCAGATCACAACCCTATTGATAATTTATGCCATTATTTGGAGCGAAAGATCCGTGAAACAGTTACGAACGGTTAAAACGGGTCATTGTGGAGGAATGGGCCAAAAATTCCCCCCGAAATAACTCGGAAGTTGGCTTTCTCAATGAAAAGAAGGTGGCAAAGTGTAATTTCATAAATAGGTTACAAAACGAAATATTAGACCTAACTTTTTTACCAAATTCCCTCAACTTCTTTGTGTGTACGGACAATTATTTGAGATCGTTTTAAGAGTTTAAATAGTAAATCTTATCAAATGTGAAAGTAACTTAATTTATATCATGATTATTATTTTTTTCAGGTTCTTAAATGTAATTTGAGTTTTAAAAAAATTAAAACTGAATTTTTTGTTTGATTTGTAATAGTTTTATTTATCAATCTTTTCTTAACCGAGCGCTGTACGGACAATTTTTTGATACAGTGTACTTAAATCGTTTAGCTTCACATACGAATCAAAATGGATGATTAATTGGTTGAGCCCCCATGTGGGATATATGTTGGGGACGTTGGGGTGTAATGGGTATGTGGAACCACAAGTAAAACAGATAATATTAATTTTATTTGATTACTAATTTTAATATTGCTCTTTATTTCTTATTTAACTCGTCTTCATACTCGTCTTTCTCGTCTTGTTTCCCAACATCTACTGTCAACAATAATGTTTTGGAGAATTTATATTTTGTTTTTGTTTATATAAAGGTAAGTAATACTACTCTTTATTATTGATTCGTAATTCAATACTCCCACATATATATATATATATATATATATATATATATATATATATATATATATATATATATATAAATATATATATATATATATATATATATATATATATATATATATATATATATATATATATATATATATATATATATATACATATATATATATATATATATACATATATACATATACACTAGGGAGCAATTGAAAGTTAAAACTCGGATGTTGTTCTTTATTTTTATTTTTTAATGAGATTTTTTAAAAAATACTATAAATTAATTAGGAAAGTAAGAAGATTGAACATAAATTTGTATCACAAAAACAATTGATTTCATTTATAATATTTTATAATAAAATGTACATAATTTACAAAAAAGTATAACAAAGTAAAATTAAAAAACAAAATTAAATTCAGTCTAATCATACAACAATAATTTAAATTTAAATTTATTTCAAAAATAAAAATAGAAAATTGGACATGGTTCAATTTTGTACACGGCAAATGTTTTTGCCTTTCAGGCAAAATTACATAACATTAAAAAATGTGACAGCTATTTCAACCAATCACCGCGCTGTATTTTTTTAACCTTCAAGGAAATTTTTTTGCATTTATCACTGCCTTTATAGTTGTTAATTTAGCAAAGCAATTGTTACTAAGGTCAATTAAAAATATTTTTGCGATAAGTCAGTTCAGTTTTTAAGAATCCTTTTTATTTTATTATGAGTTTTAGTATAAAAAAAAATCGAAATGAAATTTTATATTAATTTGTAAATATTGACATTTTCGTACATGGGGAATTTTCTCCACCTGCTTAAACACATTGGGAAATATTTTCGAAAGTTTTTAAGAATTTTGAGAGTTGTTCGCATTTGGAAAACAGAAGTTAAATGCGAGAATAGGGCCCCAGAAATATATCTGTGGTTTTTTTGAGAAACTAGTTAACTGCAAAAAGTAAATTTTGCAGAAAACGCATTTGAAAAAAAACTCGCAGTAGATTTTAGTAGTAATTAGTAATTTTTATTTAGATTTTCTGGATAAATGGAGAGAAATATTGGCAAACTGAAATTTATTTTTGAAACTTTAGTCAATTGTCTAGTTCTTTTCATTCATAACTCAAAATCGACAAAAATGTAGCTAACTAGTTTCTAAAAAAAAACACAGATATAATAAAGCTTTGATCAATTTAGAAGATTTATGCATGATCATTTCGAATGAACCACTGATGATGTTGGTAATTCCATCACCTAATCGACCAGCAAATGAGGTATTTAAAAGTGATATACAACGTGAACAATCGTACAATGTTGTTAATTTGAATGAATATGTTCAAACAAATAAACCGAAATTTGTTACCAGAACAAAAATTAATTTACGATACAATTAGAGGTATATGAAACAGTTGGAACTGGAAAAACATTACTAATTTCGCTTATAAATACTAGCAGTCTAGCACAAATACGTTCTTAATTAAAATGCTGTATGTAACATTAAAAGGCGTTTCGGTATGGGTTGTAACGTTGCAACAACATTATATGTGATGAAAGTACAATGGCATATAAACATTCATATTAAGCATTAGATCGATCACTAAAAGATTTAAAAGGCAATGAAAGACTTTTCGGTGGTACTTTTATTTTATTGTCTGGAGATTTCCGATAAACGCTACCAGTTATACCACGATCAACATATGCAGATGCAATCAATGCATATTTAGAAGCATTTTCAATATTGTGCAGCGTACATAAATTGCTTTTAACATTAACGAAATCTATGATTCCGGTGTTTGTGAATATTTCACTTTAAATCAATAAAATACAATCAATACAATTTTAAATTATTTATTCAACTCAAATATTTATTTTAATATTATATTCTTTGTCTGAGAATAAGAACTCCTTATTGTGAAATAGTTTCTTATTTTGCTGCAAGATCGATGTCGATGCTATAGCATCATCGTCAGTCAGATGTAGCGTCACTTATTGAATTATTTCGTATTTTTCAATCCTTTTTATAATAAACTTTTTTCGAATTTCAATGGTTGCGCCGCACAATTTTTTGATTCAGGAACGATTTTCTGGTTACGTTGATTGCATGTTGATTATTAAATCGTATAGTTTATTTGTTGCAGTGTTTATTCTGTTGTTCAACGGTTGTCTTTAATTTTATATATTTCGAATTCTTCGGTTCGACTTAGCACATCCCCTTTCTTCATTCTATGTAGTACTTGTAAATTTGCTTCATAACTTGTGTAATTATGCAGTGTAGAATTAATATGCTGAGCGAATTTTGATTCAGGGTTGATTTTTTCGATTGATATTACATGCTCCCTAAATCTTTCTTTAAAGGATCGGCCCGTTTGTCCTAAATAAAATGGCTACCAATTTGAATATGTTAGATTGTACCCCCCCCCCCGTATTCAAAGTTTAGTTACTCCTGTTATTGATAAATTTTTCTAATTTATTATTGGTTTTGTGGGCCAGAGTATAACCAAAATGCTTAAAGACTTTTTGAATTTTTATACTAGTAAGACTCCAATCCATACTTATGTATTTTGTATCATCAATATCACAATTTAGACTGGTATACCCCCGATTGCTATTGTAAATTTTCCGATATTTTTAAATTTGGTAATGTTACCGGTAATATTACCGGTAACACGGGTAAAATAGGTAACACACTTTTTACTCAATATTATAATTCCAATTTGTACCAAGGAACACTAGTAATATTTTGACGTTTTGACAAAAGTAGTAAGATTTTTAAATAAAACACAAACGGCTTATTTTCTTTCAAATATATTTCATCCTTTTCAAAGTAATCTCCTTCGGATATAATATACTTATGCCAACGTTTTTTCCAGTGTTCTAAACAGTTGTTAAAGTCTATTGAACGTTAAAGTGTCAAAACGATGTGTCCAGGCACAGGACAGTTGCGAAACAATATGGGTCGAATTTTTGGCCAAATAGTCACGTACAACCAATGCAGTTTGAGACAGCGCTTTATCATGATGCAAAAACCAAGAGTTTCCTGCCCAAAATTTCGTGATGTCAACAAGATCTCTAATTGTCAATCGACGATTTTGGAGCACCAAACCCTTGACTTCCTTGACGTGGTGTTCATCAGTATACGTCGAAGGACGGCAAGGTCCTCGCCATCAACGCCTACAGTAAATAATGAGTTTTACATAAATATGAGTTTATGATCAAATAAACTCTCTAATCAATGTATGGTTGATTCTCGACGACACACTTATCATCCTCAGCCTCAACAACATCCATAACCGAATTATTCTTACTTTCCTCCAAGCCATCCTCTTCTTCAAGCGAATATCCTTCATCCATTAATAATAATTTGTATTTGATTCAGCAGGAATAACTTCATCTTCGTTATCAACACTTCCTACGTTCGATCTCGACAGGTCCATGTTGTACAAAATGTACGTTAGTTTTCCTCCAAGATCAACAGTAATATTACCCAAAGTGGTGTTACCGTGGTAATATCGGTAACATAAATTAAAAATGTTTTTTCCAAACAACTCAACTAGTCTAAATGCAAAAAGAGTTGTGACACCACTGCATTATACTTCCTTATGTACTATTAACCTACAACACCAAATTTTTGCTGTAAAATGTAGTAATCTACACCTATTTCCTGTTTCATTGACAGCTTTCGTTTCTGGTGCTCCATTAGGCTCGATCATAAAGTCGGTTTGTATTGATTTGTTCAAGAAATTGCGACCGTTCTATAAACTTCCTTCGAGATACCAATTTTCCAATCAATTGTTGGGCCTTGAGTACCATCGCGTCCAAGGATCCGTCTTACCAAAAATTGCTGGCGCATCTGACCGATGCTTGGTCGAACATATGCAGGGACTCTATAACAAATTAGGTCATCAATACAATACACCCAAAGCCTTTTTCTATAAATCTACTCACTAAGGAACATCGAAATTTGGCTTTTAAAGTTGCTTTTCGAGATTTATAAATTTATTGTACTTATTACTGACAATGGAACGAACTTTAAAGTGCCCCCAAAAATAATTAACGAAAGCTATTCCTATGGTACCGAGTATGGGTGCATCTGCCACGGACTTAACTTCCTCATTGTCGATATCTTCAAGATTTTGTCTATCAACAGTTAGAAATTTTCAGTCAGACGTACGGATGGTTTCGGAAATAAATAAACTCGCACATTTTCATGCTACAATCGATCTACATTCATGATATACCAAGTATGCTCTGAAGGCGCTGGCTATCGAAGACGAAGTAAAGTCAGTTATGAAGGCATCTACGATCTCCTATTCGAAATTGTTCGCTGCTGACCTCCCATTGCTAAATGGCCATCTTCTATGAGAGTTTGCTGTATTGTCTAAAGTGATGTACTGTTTTGTTAATATATTTAAAACAAACTTTTGAGCAAAATAAATGCGCCAATTACGAATAACTTATAAGTATATTCTCAAATTTGCTTGAACCAACTATTCGAGGAAAGAGTCTTTCGGAATCACAGAAACTTGAAGCGACTAAATTTATTTTTAATGTCGCAGAACTTCACACAAAATATAAGGACAAAAAATAGGAGAGCAACTAAATATGTGAGTCTTTGGCGCATTACAATGTTCGAAGTGAACTTTTTTCACCTTTTGTGGTTGCAAGTTAGCAGCCCGCTTATGAAACTTGGTCGGTGGGAGTGTGTTCTATTTCAACTTTAAGCGCTTGGCGGTTGATATTTTGAGCATGCCTGCATCGAGAGCTGCAATGAAAAGCACATTCAGTACCTATGGTTTTATACACGTAGCTCAACACGTAATCCATTGACTGTTGATCTTGCAGGAAAACTAACGTACATTTTGCACAACTTGGACCTGTCGAGATCGAACGTAGGAAGTGTGGATAACGAAGATGAAGTTATTCCTGCTGAATCAAATACAAATTATTATTAATGGATGAAGGATATTCGCTTGAAGAAGAGGATGGCTTGGAGGGAAGTAAGAATAATTTGGTTATGGATGATGTTGAGGCTGAGGATGATAAGTGTGTCGTCGAGGATCAACCATACATTGATTAGAGAGTTTATTTGATCATAAACTCATATTTATGTAAAACTCATTATTTACTGTAGGCGTTGATGGCGAGGACCTTGCCGTCCTTCGACGTATACTGATGAACACCACGTCAAGGAAGTCAAGGGTTTGGTGCTCCAAAATCGTCGATTGACAATTAGAGATCTTGTTGACATCACGAAATTTTGGGCAGGAAACTCTTGGTTTTTGCATCATGATAAAGCGCTGTCTCAAACTGCATTGGTTGTACGTGACTATTTGGCCAAAAATTCGACCCATATTGTTTCGCAACTGTCCTGTGCCTGAACACATCGTTTTGACACTTTAACGTTCAATAGACTTTAACAACTGTTTAGAACACTGGAAAAAATCCAAAGGAGATTACTTTGAAAAGGATGAAATATATTTGAAAGAAAATAAGCCGTTTGTGTTTTATTTAAAAATCTTACTACTTTTATCAAGACGTCAAAATATTACTAGTGTTCCTTGGTACAAATTGGAATTAAAATATTGTGTAAAAAGTGTGTTACCTATTTTACCCGTGTTACCGGTAATATTACCGGTAACATTACCAAATTTAAAAATATCGGAAAATTTACAATAGCAATCGGGGGTATACCAGTCTAAATTGTGATGTTGATGATACAATATACATAAGTACGGATTGGAGTCATACTAGTATAAAAATTCAAAAAGTCTTTAAGCATTAGGGTTATATACTCTGGCCCACAAAACCAATAATAAATTTGAAACATTTATCAATAACAGGAGTAACGAAACTTTGGATACGGGGGTGGGGTGGGATGGTACAAATTAACATGTTCAAATTGTCAGGCATTATATTTAGGACAAACGGGCCGATCCTTTAAAGAAAGATTTAGGGAGCATGTAAAATCAATCGAAAAAATCAACCCTGAATCAAAATTCGCTCAGCATATTAATTCTACACAGCATAATTACACAAGTTATGAAGCAACTTTACAAGTACTACATAGAATGAAGAAAGGGGATGTGCTAAGTCGAACCAAAGAATTCGAAATATATAAAAATAGAGACAACCGATGTATGTTGAACAACAGAATAAACACTGTAACAAATAAACTATACGATTTAATAATCAAAATGCAATCAACGTAACCAGAAAATCGTTCCTGAATCAAAAAATTGTGCGGCGCAACCATTGAAATTCCAAAAAAGTTTAGTATAAAAAGGATTGAAAAATACGAAATAATTCAATAAGTAAGTCAACTGACGATGATGCTATAGCAACGACATCGATCTTGCATCAAAATAAGAAACTATTTCACAATAAGGAGTTCTTATTTTCAGACAAAAAATATAATAACAAAATAAATATTTGAGTTGAATAAATAATTTAAAACTGTATTGATTGTATTTTATTGCTTTTAACAACTAATATGTGTATAAAATTCAAAATGATCCATCTACTGTACGTTTTTCTAAAATAAAATTGCTCGATCTTGGTGATGGAAAATTGTCTTTCAATCCAACCAGTCCAACACTAAAATTCCCAGATGATTTTTGTAATATTATGCCTTCAAGAGATGCATTAATTGAAAATATTTTTTGGATATTCGAGCTAATTTCAAAAATCACCAACGATTTAGCGAACATTAATATACTATATAAATTTACGATAGCTGGAAACTGAATCATTTTCATTCAAATCAATTGAAACAGAGTTATGGTATGTAGTATGGGATTCTATAGGTCCTGTGGCTGATAACGATATTTATTTGTAAGCTATTAATTGTGATGCAAATTAGGAACTGCTTTTCTAAAATTTAAATTTAGTTTAAACAGGGTAACTTTATTATTTGTGTATATTTGATATAATGAACATTTTGTAATTGGTGGATCGTGCTTAATAGTGACGATGGTTATTCTAGTTGTTGTTGTATATTTCAAAATTGTTCAAAATATTTATTTTTTTATTAAAAACAAATTACATTTTAAACAAATAATTTTTAGCCAGAACAATGTTGGTCGGGTCAACAAGTATTAGTATAAAGTCATTTAAGTGTCAGCTTTCTTGGATATTCTCAAAAAAAAATTCGGAAAATCATTTTCATTTGACAGATACGTTATGGTCACATCAAACATGGTTTTTTTTCTCGGTAATCAATTAATCTGTCAAAAGAAATTAATATATTTCTAGATTCAGAATATTAATCGTTTGAAAGGAGTGTTAACTATGTAGCTGGACAAAAATTTGAAATTCTGAACTGAAAATTAAATATAAATTTTTCCAGTAATACAGTCAACATGAGAAATTTAGTGCAAAACTCAACTTTGTTTTATTGAAATACAGATTAATGTTGTCTCTTTAATTTATATTAACTTGTAATTTTGATCATCCAATTTTAACATATTTTAAATAATTTCGACATTTATTGCTAAAAATAAAATTCATAATAAAAATAAGTTCCTCTTTTATACCAATAGAAGCGAGAAAAATATATTTTTATTTTAGAACCGATTTGTGACAAGAACAAGAAATTAAATTAAAGTAAATAACCTGCGATCAAACCTACAGAAAAAATAAAGTTTTTAAATGAACGCAAGAAATTAAAATTCGGCTGCCTAAATTTATAATTATTACCAACGAGATATAAATTCTTAAGACAACGGTAATATTTTATAACTATTCCACCCACTAATCAATATCGGTATATTTTATTTTGGTCATCTTAGAATATTTGCTAAAATTCCAAATTATTAGAAGTAGGTGGTGTCATTGAGACATTAGACAAACATACAGAAGTTCGAATCGAATTCAAAAACACATTATATGTTGTAAACTACAAGCCCTACCTGAGTGGCATTGAAATTCATGCATTGAAAAATAAAATATAAAAATATTAAAACAATGGAAATCGCGCGATATTGATTGATTATTCATATTCAAAAGTGTATATGCAAATTATACAATAACCGTCATGTTCAAATTTTGTATTGTATGATAATTTCATTTAACAATACAACAAAAAGTCAATCAATTTCATTACGTGTATTGCGTATGATGCCAAAGCAACTTTTCTAAAATATTGTTTAATAAACTTGAAAGCTGCAGTAAAAAGTCATTATAAACTTCTAATATACTCCTCCGTATATACAATCTCGTACATACGAGTATTCAAATCACGTACGCGAAGTTTTATAATTAATTAATTTAATAAAAAATACAACAAAAAATGATTAATTTAATTTTAATGACTTTGTATTTATATTGAACCAAATCACAAAGATTAATTATTAATTATAAATTCAATAATTTAGATCCGTAATATTTGAAATATTTCAGATTCTAGAAAAATTGAATTAAATATGAAACAAAATTTTTAGTTTAGTGAAATGTAATATTTTTTTGTAATTAATATTCTTTATATTATTACATTAATTAATACATTTAAAGTGTTGATTTGTAATGAAACTGATATATCCCAGTACAATACATGTGTATGCGTTCGTTCGACTCCACATAATTGAATTGAAAATATTAAATAACGTTTCGGCCCCGTGCGGTGGTGTGGAAAATTTATTGTGATGGCTGAAGACTGATTATCTGACTATGTCGTACCTATACAATACAATATACGATAAAACAAATATCTTTCGAGTTGTTACATTGTAGCGAAATCTTATTATATATTTTGCTGCTGGAAGATATTATTATTGCTGGTATGAAAAAAATAAAAAATAAAAAAATAAATTGGATATGTTATACACCCACAGGGTGTTTATTCATTGAATTATTGCTATATGTTCAAAATGTGGGATTCGTTAGCGTAATTCAATTAGATGGAAGTCTTTTAGGATTATGTTGTTTAAACATGCCTCCTGTTATACCATTTATTGCATTAATATTAATTGTATGGAAATATATTCAATTTGATGAGAAATATCAATGAAATATAGGAATGAAATATCATTGGAGCTCTGT
Source organism: Tipula vernalis (assembly GCA_958295665.1). Lineage (NCBI taxonomy): Eukaryota > Metazoa > Arthropoda > Insecta > Diptera > Tipulidae > Tipula > Tipula vernalis. The sequence continues at coordinate 357,371,901 of OY282558.1, read as the reverse complement.
ATGATAAACAGTATGGATTTGTTAATTGGTTTGTAAACCGCAGATCAGTTTTCTATTTAATCTCTGCAAAAGGTGAGGTCGTTGATGATTGTCCTTTCGTATTATATTACCGGCAAAACAAATAAGTCCTAGTGCGTATAACAAATGAAATTTGTTTAAAGGACTTCCTCGTTTTTTCCAAATTTGTTTTCAATTTAGTTTTCGACTGATTTTCACGATGCCGAATTCGAGGTTTGGATAAATTGCCTCGATTATTTAACTCTGAAGATTACGATTTTCTCTTTGGGTTATCCCATTTATCAATATAGCTTTCAAGCGATACTTTCGAGTCGCCTTATTTTTAGCTGCTTATAACTTCAGGTTTTCGACTAAAAAATTATCAAATGTTATTTTGTAAGTGACACTTAAAACTTTTAATGAAGACAGCGGGAAGATTTATCATAGTAATTCATTAAAAAACCTATTGCAGTGAAAGAAAGTTTTTGGCGATCATAACAAAAAAACCATGCTTTCAATTTTTTTCGTTCTTCCGTTAATAAAGCATCGAGGCATGATTCATAGTTGTACTCTCTTCATTGCCACGTAGAGGAAGCGGTATGTTGGACCATATTTATTAATGCCTGTGACTATCCAAGTTAGTTGGTCTGAAAAAAATTGTCTTCCAAATACTCTGCAAAAACTAATATTTTCTGAAGAAGGGTGCCTTCGAATGTTTTTGAAAGCGATTTACTGGAATTACGAACTTGACTATCACGAAACAAAGAACTGGTACGCTTATACCTTTGGTCTCTAATATTCTTCTAATATTCTTACTTTCTTTCTCTATGGATAATGTTAATTTGAACCACCTAAGGCTTCAGTTTTCTAGCCAGTGCCCAAGTAAAATGTTATTTAAAACTCATTTTTTGTTTTAATTTTTAATGATAGAATTTTTATTTACAGTTTTTTACTTTTCCCACTTTAACAAAGTTATATTGGGTAGGTTTGTACTCGCGTAAAAAACCTTGTTCCAGATTTTCACATTTCTCGTCGAATTAGGCTACCAGAACCCCGAAACATCGATTAGAAAAATGTCATGTCGGCCCTTCCGTTGTTCTCGCCATATATTTTTATTATTTTGGTTTTGCCTCTTATGCTCACAAATCCTGATAGTTTTGGTTGAAATTTTCTGCAAACAGAGAGATTTGTAACAGTTTTCGGTTTATGGAGCCGAAATTGTTGACAGAAATATCCGTCAAGGGGTTTTTGGGTGGTCATTTTAGCCGACTAACTCAGGGGGAACGGGGTGGGGATTTCCTAAAACTTTGACAGACCTTGCTAGACCACATGATTTACAATGAAAAGCAACGACCAACAAACCCTAATATTTAAAACGGGACTTCCATCCCTATACTCTCACTATATGTCTCCTCAATTTTATCTCATCCTGAAAGAGTCAATTCACTATTCTGAAAAGCCCGAATTTTTTTTTTCTTTTAAAACAAAATTACAATATATTTTGAATTTAATTCATCTATCAAAATCGTACCAAATATCTACACCTACCAACACCGTAATAATATAAAATAAAGTAATTATATAAATATATCTTTAAAAACCAATAAAAAAAATATTGGACAATTCACAATAGATTTAAATTATAACTTATTACAATATTTCTCCAATTATCTAAATTAACACCCTCAGTGACGATTCATCGTTACAGATCGTGGGGACGAGTCACACCCGAGGTGAGTTTCAAAACCAGGCATATGTTAAGAACTCTATTATAAGAATATTTGTTTATATCTATACCCTAATATCTTTTAAGTGGTAAACTCCAATATTCTTGCCAGTTGTGTCTGATATCTCCACTGCAGCATTACCGATTTCTCTCCGTATGATTCCTTCCACAAATTTATGGGCTAGTTTAGCTAGTTTTGAGTTAACTGCCACTTCCATATTACCCAAAAGACTTTATTCTTGAAGGAGTTTATAGTCACTTCCGTATTGTATTTGTGTCCAAACATAAGATAGTGCGGAGAGAATTGGATTGACGAGTGAACGACGTTCCGCAAAGCCGCGGCTATTTCAGCTATATGTTGATCCTAAGTACGATGGTCATCTTTGACATAGGAACGGATGGATGCCAATATAAACCGATTTACCCTTTCTGACGCATTACATTGAGGGGCGTATTTTGGCGTGAAAATGTGGGTAATACCATACTTATCAAGGCCACGTTTTAGGCAGATTGAGGTAAATTGTATAGCGTTATCTGTGACGATCGACTCAGGTACGGAAAAGGTTAAAAATACATCTTGTTCCAAAAAATCACAGACGGATGAAGCTATTGCACTTCTAAGTGGTTTAAGAAATATATATTTCGTGTATAAATCTAAGACAACCAAAAGATACGAATTACCCTACTTCGATCTAGGGTATGGGCCCAGAAAGTCCATGTATAATTTTTGCATGTGTCGAAATACCGGTATTGGTGGCTGCAGACATGTATTTGTAGCTTTAACTGTTTTGCAGGTACGGCATTTATTAGTGTAACTCCGAACATCAGCTGCCATAGTAGGTCAGAAATAATACCGCTGACTTTCTAACGTCTTCGCAATACCTAGATGGGCTGATATCGGTGGATCATGGGCTTGTTTAATAAGGCCATTTGATAAGCTAATAGGGATATATAATTTCCATGTTGGCAGGTCACTAAAACTAGGTTGAATTCAGGAGGGGTAAATGTAAATTTTACCATTCTCAGCTCGCATATTTAACCCTTGTGTCTATACCCAAGGAAATATTCTTTGTTCCATACCCGGCTACCCAGGTAGCCACGTACACGCATTCTGCTTTTAAAACTAAATAATTTATGTATATTTTCCTGTACGTTGTTGCAACCTTATTCAAAAATTTTAATTTTTAATGACGAAAAAATGAAAAGCTGCTTCATTTTGTGTGGATCACGAAAGTGGAACAGCAATAGACTACAGTAACGTTTGGGTTGCTGATTCGGGTGCCACATGACACATGTCTTCTGGTGTCGAATGGTTCGTTGATTATTAGAGGTGCAATGTCGAGCGGTTTGTCCAAATCACAAGCGGCCTTCGTCTACCGATTCATAGCACGGGCACAATTGTAATCGAACCCAAGGTCAACGGTGTGTGGGAGAAGAGACACCTGAAGAACGTATATCATGTTCTTGAGTTGAAGCAGAACTTATTCTCGACGGCTTCGGCCACATCGAAGGGTTTTGTGATAATGTTAACCATTGATGGCTACGAAATGATGGATGCTGTTGGAATCGTGTATACTGTTGGCGTGAAAAATGAACCGCAAACAATTGTGAATGATGTTTCGATAGAGAATCGATGAGCGTACAAATTCTTCGACTGCCACGCTTGAGCAATTGCGTCATCGATTGTGACATCTGAATGTGGACACGATAAAGCGTATGTGCAACCGTTTCTCGCAATTCGACAAGCAATTCAGTGAAGCATATTCGTTTCGACAACGGTACTGAATTTGTGAATAAAGATTGTACGCGAGTGCTGTCGAATGCTGGAGTGACAGTTAAACGAATCGCATCGTACACGCCTGAGCAAAATGGACATGTGTGGAGCGTGAGATGCGTACCGTTGTGGAATGCGCCCGCACGATGTTGCTTTCCAGCGGTTTGCAGAAGTGCTTATGGCCAGAAGCAGTACGAATAGCAATGTACATCTTGAACAGATCATCAAATAAGAAATGTCCGACCGCAACTCCGTACGAGAATTGATTTGGTGTGAAACCAGAAATGGGTCATGTGCGAAGTTTTGGTAGGCAGTGCTTTCTGCAAATACCAAAGCAATGTGGACGCAAAAATGGGACGCCAAGGCAAAGAAAGTATTTCTAGCTGGATACGAGTCCACGTCGAAGAATTTTCGGCTGTTTGATCCAGACACACAGAAGATCGTCGTGAGCTGCAATGTAAAACTGAATGAGAAAGATGTGTATCATGATGTCAAGAATCAAGTGTCAATCCAGAAATCGTCAACCGGGCTACGAACGAAAGAGAAACTACCAGTCTTGGAACAGTATTTGCAGTGTATCGGCACGAATGATAATGGACATAATACATCGTCCATGTCTGATAATGAGTTACTCGATACAAATGATATCATGTTGACAGCAGATGACGATGAGTATGAGATCGAGAACGTACCCAAAAATGTGCGTTATAATTTGCGTGAGAAAGTTAACGAGTATCATGTTGGAGCCAAACACGTATGAAGAAGCGTTAAATTCCGAGGAAGCTGCTAAGAAATGCGATGAAAGATGAGCTGCAATCACTGAAGAAGAATTTTACGTGGGAGCTGGTTCAACGTTCGCAGAACCGTAACGTTGTCGGATGTCCAGGGGTTTATAAATTGAAGCCAAATAAATCTGGTCCAATTTTCAAGGCTCGCCTGGTCGCAAAAGGTTTTATGGCTATATCGTATTAGCGGCTATATTAACAGTGTGAGAGTCATGTTATTATTACGGATTGATTATGTCGAAATGCAGACAAACGATTGAGACAGTGATGAATTATCTATAAGATAATTTTGAGATGACATGAGGCAACGTTGGTCATGACGTCGGCATGGAGATACATCGATACGGAAAGAAGAAGACGATTTTCGTCAATCAGCAGAACGCATACATCAAGAAAATCGTCGAAAAGGATTCGAGGCACGTTTCGAATCCAGCCGACAGCAATGTTATTTTGACCAAATTTTGCGAAGAGGGCAGCGTCGACTTCCCATATCGGCAAGCGATTGGATCGCTTATGTTTGCCGCTATCGTGACCAGATCAGACATTTCATATGCAGTGGGAGAAGTAAGCAAAAATTTGAACAATCCAAAAGAATCCCGTGTTTTGGCCGTCAAGCGCATCCTTCGATATTTGAATGAAACGGCCGGAAGAGGAATCGAGTATTCTGGATCGTCGACAATACACGATGTTGACACGCGAGTACTGTGGCCCTTTCCACTACTGAAGCTGAATTCATGACGTAATGTGGGCTGCGTTCAATAGAGTCCACCAATATACAATCAGAGCACAATTCGGCACAACTATTTGAATTGATAATCTGTGACAAAATATATTATTTTTATCTATAAACGCATTTATTTTACTATACTACTTCATTTATGCATTGAGAATTCGATTTTCAATTATATTTTGTTTTGGCCGGGTATAATCTAAAACGGTTAAAACTTTAAAATAAGTAATAATTCAGTTTGTATAAAATATATATGTATCTAATTTTTATTCAAAACTCATTACAAAATCTACAAATCTAGAATGGCATGTAACTAGGATGGTCTAACTTCAAAATTACAATATTTACAGACGTTTTAAATCATAATGGCTACCCGGGTAGCCAGGTATAGACACAAGGGTTAAATAGTTGGATGGTAATTTTTGAATTTTATCGTACAACTTTAAATAATCTTCACACTGAAATTCGGGAGAGTCTAAATCAATATGCAAAATATCACTAGTGCGATTGTCGTTGACTAGCGCTTCCATGTACGCTCGAGAGATAGCGCGTCTGGAACTACACGGTAAATAAATATTCACTAGATGTGAGCATACTAGACGATCTAGTTGAATCAAGTAAAATTAATAATACTAGATTTATGGTTGTAATAAAATCTGGTAATTTTACTTGAAATACAAATATGTAGTACTGGAAATCAAGTAAACAATACTACTTGATTTTGCGACTGGAATTCTGGTAAAATTATGAGAAATACTATTTGTTAATTAGATTTCAAGTAAGTTGCCGTCAAAATTTTCAAGTTCAAGTTTGCCGTCAAAATAAATTTCAAATAATAAAAAAACCTTTTTGGATTTTGTTTTAATTAAATATTTTTTATTTCAACAATTACAAAAATAACAAAGCTTTAAAATAGTTGTTCTGAATATTTCGCACACAATTTAGAACATAATTTCGACACCCGAGGCGTCGGAATCACATCTTTAAATAAAAAGAAAAAAACTTCCATGAAATTGTAGAAGTATAAACAATTTTGGGAAAATTTCAATCCAAAAACATAAAAAATTTTAAAGAGTTTGTCGAAGGTCCATAAAAAGTTTTGTAGCCCAACGAAATTGATTGTGCATCTATTATTACGTGGAAGATTTCTTCGTGGCTCAAACTATTCTCCGACAAACATACCAGATACGGCTGCGACAGCTTACTCTTTTGGGTAAGATCTTTTATTGATTCATCTACCTGCAAAAATTAAAAGTTTTGGTTTAATAACAAGAGTAATAATATGAACTATATTATATCAAAATTTCAACGTTGGCTTACTTACAGATAACCATGTAGATTTTATTCATCATTTTCCCCAATTTTGGACCTTTCGCGTGATCATCAGGGTAAAAGTTTTATTATATAATTACGTTATGTTAAATACGGACGTTACAATAAAAAATACTTAGTACGTTACTTTCGTTACCTGTCAACGAACTGAACATTGTCGTACTCTGTATGTATTGATATCTATATTTTATAGAGTATTATTAGTACTATTGAGTAGTATTATAGAGTTCGATAATGTACAAGGTTAAACATTCAAATGTACTTCTATGTTCATTAGTTGATAGGTAATGAAAGTTACGTACTAAGTATTTTTTATTGCAACGTCCATATTAAACATATCGTAATTTTATATTAAAGTGGTTGGCTCCGGAAATTCTAGTCAAAAACATTTCAGTCGAAAATTAAAAGGCAACTCAGTGAAAATAGTTTTAGACGAAATGCCTTTTTAGAAGGAAGTTCAATCAAAAAACTAGAAAAGGCATTCAAGTCAAAATATTTTGACTGGAATTCTTTTTGGATTTAGTTATTTTTTTTACTGAAATGCCTTGTTAGACCTGTACGCCGCGGCGCGCCGGCTCCGTGGCCGGGAAAAAAATAATCATTATAATCTACATGGTTTAATTTAATTTAGTTAAATATTCTATAAGAAAGCCAACGTTGAAATTTTTAAAACTAACAAGACTATTAAAAAGCATATAATAATTAGAATCATATCAATAAATAATTAAGTACCTTAGCCCTAATGCAGTCGCCGGATAGGCAGGTTAAAACAAATTGATTATCCGACAAAGCATAGCAGTCGCTTTAAGTGTAGTGTTACTCGATGTCTGGTGTTTTGATCTTTTTCTTCATATACTCCTGCACAGGATATTGGCATTTAAGGAAACGTTTCTACAAGGAACCTCCTTCAAAATTTCCAAACCTTTTTCCTAAAAACACGATTTTGACTTATCGTTTTTTGCATGCAATGAGCGAATAAATATTTACAAATATTACATATATGTAAATTGTTCTTTATTTCATTCCCGTCATTCCCTACAGAATTCAAAATTAATCTGAAATGTTAATAATTGAAAGTTAATCTGAAAATCATTTAATATATATATATATATATATATATATATATATATATATATATATATATATATATATATATATATATATATATATATATATATATATTTGTCAAAACTTACACATTCACTGTCAAAATCCTTCACATTGGGAAAATTTTGGATGAGTTCCGTCGCGGAGGACAAATTTAATCGCAAAATCTGCCCCCAACCAAATGTTAAAATATGTACGTTAGTAGCTATTGCATAAAATATTAAAACCACGTGTATATAAATCCGCATTTGCTTGATGCATCTCATTATTAATTATGTGTTATATTTCACTATACTTATTTTATATTAGCACTCACACTTTATATACTTAAACTTCTATTTTTGCACCTGTTTTTTATTTCACTATACCACAGCAAGAAATTCAACGTATTACTCTGATACTGAATATGACGAAGAAATTGAAATTAATATGCGAGCGAAGTCTAAATTTACTAGAATTCTAGTAAATTCTAATAGAAGTTTTAAATTAACCAGAATATTACTAGAATCTGTTTAATTTACTAGAAATTCCTTGTACTTGGGAACAGGAATTATCTTGTATTTAATTTAATTTAACTAGAATTTTAGTAGATTTTAGGTAACTACATTAAAAAATAAACTGTTGTAAAAATGCAACTGGAATTCAAGTAATTTTTAATTTTACTGGAAATCTGGTAATAAAATTTGCGAGATTTTCGTTAAATTTACTAGATATTCCATTTTATAGAGTAAAACTAACCATCTAGTATTTTTCTAGTAATTTTTTGTGCTAGATAATCACTAGAATTCCAGTATAATTAAAAATATTACTGGAAATTAACTAGAAAATAGTCAAAATCTGGTTTTGATAGCAATTTCACTGGAAATCGGTTAAATCTATTTGAAAATTTAACTAGAAAATTCATTTTTCTTGATTTATAACTAGAAATTCACTGGATTTTCACTAGAATTTGCAAAACCAGATAATCAAGTAGGCAATTACCGGATTTTGTAATAAGCGTGTACATTTTGCGTAGCTTTTCGATGCTTAATTTTTAAATGGAAGCCTTTTCTTATTTTCTCATAGTTTTCATTATTACTATCACTTATTTGATGAGTTAATTTCACAGTTTAAATTATCCTTTATTTGTTTAGCACACACATTAATACCATGCCATGTTAAATTATAATTGTTTTTATTTATTTATTTTTTTTTTTTTATTATGAAAGAGGAAAGTACACTACATAATTATAACAATAGTTCCATTATTATTATCAGTGATTTCATAGGTTGATGTTATAATCTAACCAATTTATTATCTTAGCACTAAACTTAAACTCAAAAAAAAAAATCGGTTTTCCGCTTTGGGTTTCCGTTATATCATCCTTAGTTGGAATGTTCTTGTAACACTAGGTAAAATAATTTCAAACTGATCTCATCACTGACTCATTTACAAAAAAAAATAAAACCAAATCAGTTTTCCGCTTTTAACGGTTTGTTATTTTACAACCATTTGGAATGTTTTTCCGACTTGAATGTACCAGACTTGCGGACTGATATTAATTAGGTTATTACCTGAATAACGTTTATAATTTTTTTTTTTTATTAAACTTATGGTATATATATTTAGATGACAAACTTATAATTAAAAAAAAAAATCGGTTTTTTCACACTGTTCAGAACACATGATCAAAGTTTCAGTTTCAGTGACCCTTTACCGGGAATTAATATTGTTTTTATTTCTACGTTCACTTCCCGGGGTAAACTGTTTTCAAAACCACAATCGAATTGCGTTTTGTAGCAATTAAAAAAAATTGAGGGGAAAAAAATGACAACCAAAAGCTTCTCGAACCAGCTTATTTTGGTGCAAATTAAAAAAAATTGGACAATTCACAATAGATTTAAATTATAACTTATGACAATATTTCTCCAATTCTCCAATTAACACCCTCAGTGACGATTCATGGTTACAGATTTTAGTAATAAGCAGTTTTAAGGTCCAATCGAGTGTAGAATAGAGGAGGTTGTCAAACAGATTTTCTCAAAAACGGTGCCGTAATGTCGAACTTTTCCAAGAAATATTTTTCTCTGGTTAATTTAACAATTGTCCTTAAGTGTCTAAGATAAAATAAATAGATTACCGTGTAATATGGAATTTTAATTTCTAAATTTACCTAAAATAATTTGCTGGTGGCAAAAAATATCGTCATATTCTACTAAGCTTTTAAATAGAACAAGACGTTCCCGTTTCTGTGATATTGACGTTTCTGACATTGACATTTCTGCGACATTTTATTCACGTTTTATGATTTTTTAATGATCGAAATTTTAACGACATATTGATCGATGCATTGTTTTTGAGTTACTTTACTAAAATCGCATTTAAATGTACTATTTCTGAGTAATAAATTCTAATAACAAATTACTATGGGACGCCTTTAATTTTGTACTGCTTGTGTTTTATTAATTTGTATTCTCGAATGGTCTAAAATAGACTGAAGCACATAGTAAAGAATTATATCGGGCAATTCTCACATTGCTCACATAATATAGTGATCTGAACGAACGGCACAAATTTTCAGAAAATAAATTTTGAACTCTGCGGATGCTCTGATATTGGGGAAATTGTCTCCAAATTTAAGAAAAGCCGTCCCGTGGCGTACTGCAGCTATCGGGGGGGTCACAGGTGGTCGATAGTGGACGGCCTATCAATAGGTAGGCTAGCGGTGAATTAAATAAGCCGCCCCAACCGCAGTCCAGCTGGGGGGAGAGTCTCAGGGAACTGGGGAGTGGTTTACCTGAGTTCATTAAATTCTGAGTGCCTATGATGCCCAGCATGGAAAGGCGAACAGATGGCTCCAGAAAACCATCGACCAATAACCACGGCGGACTGGGCGTCACGTCCTCTCTGCACCTCCGGAGTCTCCGCGGGTGATGAGTGGGGGACCTTATAAACGGGTGACCCGGTGAATGGAATGAATCCCATTGGATTGGGCTCTCCATGTGATTAGGTGAATGGGGGAGAGAATGGGCGGAGGGAAGGGGGTGCAGGGAGGCCGGGGTGCTAGCGAGCCGAATGGGCTGGATTAAGGCGTTAAGCGACCCGTGCTGTTGGTCTACTAGGCTGGGGGCCCATTTAACAAAGCCCAGTCGCTAACGGAGCCCTCTGGATACCTGGCGACCTCCAGTTGTAATTAGCCTTACCTGCGTATACGGATCTCTGCGCAGGCGGACCTTTATTACTCCGATACTCGTGGGAATCAAATGGTAAGATCAAACACAAAAACAATGTAAGATCAAACACAACAACGCCGGTATCAGCGGAGGGAGGTACTTCGAACCAGACGGGTGGGGCCTCTAAGGTTGCAAAGGTGGTTGACTCTAGGGCACAAGTCCCGGGAGTTAGCGGTACCAACGCAGCACAGGGGAGTGGGACGAGAGACATTCCTCCGGCGAAAAGGCGATACAGGAATCGCCGCTCGGCGCTCCGAATTCTCGAGAAGTGGGCTGCGACCCCCGAGAGGCAGCTTACGGAAGAGCAAAGAAGATCAGTAGCTTGGGCAAGGAGCACTGTGGGCTGCGGAAGCTCGGAAAGGGACCATATGTCGAAAAGACAGCGGTCCCAGGACGAGGTGGAAGTAGTCAACAGCAAGCGGGCCAAGTTGGTGACTGAAAAGAAGCCGAGCTCAAACTGAGGGACAAAGCTGTTCAGCGAGGTCCTGAGGGAGCATGTGTTGATGCTAGCCGTCATTGACGAAAGTCAAGAAGATGGGAGCATCACGGTGGGAAAATGGAGGTTGGTGTATAATGCACTCAACCTCGTCTTTTTAAAGGTCCTGGGTAAAAATCCGGAACCACCCCCATCCTGCAGAGATGCGGGATGATATCAAGGGCGTGTAAAGATGACTGCATGCTTGGACTCTAGATCTGTGGATCTGTACAAAAAGGCTATAGCCAAAGTAGGGGAGGTGTGGCCAGGCGCAAAGCTTGCGGCAGTTAGCCGGGAGGAAATTCCCAGCAGGCCGGGGGCACGTGTATGGCTGCCATCCGAACCGGCTAGCCCGGACGGGGCTTTGAAAATCATTCAGGCCAGTAACCCGAATCTTCCGACAGGAAATTGGAAGATCGTCAAGCAGGAGGAGGCCAAGGGGGGCTCGAAATTATCAATCATGGTGATAAATAAGGAGTCCCTTGCCCTCCTTCACAAAACGAAGGGAGTAATTGATTTCGGTTTCGGGTCAATTACTCTCAACGTTTATAAGAAGGATGGGGCGGAAGCGCGTACGGGAGGCCAACCGGAGGACGTTGGCAACCCGCCCAGGCCTGAAGGGGGTACCAGCAGCATGGGGGAAGAAGCTGAGGGTAGGGGGGAGAGTGAATCCGGCGACCTTGGTAGGGCAAGGACTCCCTCGAAGGATGAGGAGGTGCACATAAGCGAAGGAGCTGGTGTACCGATGGAGGAGGATGTCGACAGCCCGGCCAGACGGGGGGCACTGACAAGTCCTCTATAGAGGGTACGAGGGGTGGCGAGACGGGCGTATTCGGCGCATCCCAAATTACCGGGAATTAATATTCCTGCGGTAGCAGGAATTTATCATGGAGGTAGATAGAGGTGAAATGGTTATGATTAAGATAACTAAAATTAACCTTCACCATTCTAAGGCTGCTTCGGCAGCTCTACTCCTCAGGCTGACTAGTTCGGGTGAGGATGTGATACTAATCGAAGAACCTTGGATTAACAACAACAGGATCTGTGGCCTCAGAACCAAGGGGTATAAAATTATATCCTCTAGTAAGTCTGAGAAGATCAGATCTTGTATTCTTGGGAAAAATAATATTAATCTTTTCCTTCTCTCTCAATACAGCAATGGTGACACTACTGCAGTTAGCCTGGAAGTAGGCACTTGTAGATTCTGGCTAGTTTCAGCCTACATGGACCGGGAGAAGGAGGTTCCTCCGGATAACCTGGAGGAGCTGATCCGTAAAGCGGAACAATCAAAGGTAGGTGTGGTACTGGGAGTGGATGCTTATGCGCATCACACTATCTGGGGAAGCACAGGCATTAATGAAAGAGGTGAGTCGCTTTTTGATTATTTGATGAGTACTAATCTTTCAGTGTGTAATATTGGGCGGGAACCCACATTTATTACTAGTAACAGGCAGGAGGTTCTAGACGTGACCCTTGCCTCAAATAATATTCTTCATATGGTTAAAAATTGGAGGGTGGATAAGGAACACTCCTTTTCTGATCATCGATATTTAACCTATAGCCTCGATATTCACCCTGCTACCCGGGAAGCCTTCAGGAACCCTAGAAGGATCATCTGGAGCAAATATGGGGAATTATTGGAGGAAATGTTACCGACGAGGGCTATGGAGCCCCCGACGACCGTTGGGGAGCTGGAGGACATGGTGGCTAGCGTTACTAGCGCATGCAACCGATCCTTTCGCGCTGCCTGCCCACTGGCTAAGCCTAGGGGTAGGCAAAAACCGGTATGGTGGTCCAGGGAACTGGGAACCTATCGAAAGGCTTGTAGGATAGCCTTTAATAGAGCCAAAAATACAAGGGAGGCTCAGGATTGGGACTCCTATAAGGAGAAACTCGGAACTTATAAGAAAGAATTAAGAAAGGCACAAAGGAGGTCTTGGAGAATCTTCTGTGATAATATGGAAGAGGTATCCGAAACCTCCCGCCTTAGGAAGATTCTTTCCAAAAGTACATCTAGTCCTAGTTTTTTGATAAAACCGGACGGATCTTGGACAGCTTCTAGTGGAGAATCTCTGGAGCTTCTCTTCGAGACACACTTCCCAGGGAGCTTTGAAGACCTGTTGGAGCGTAGTAATCATCAGGAATCACTGTCAGTAACCACAGACGATATCGTAACCAGAAAACGGATCCTATGGGCACTGAGGGGTTTTAAACCATTTAAATCGGCTGGTCCGGATCAAATTATACAAGCGGAACTTCAAAACAACTCAGTAATTATTCTTTCTTACCTGGAAGCTATATTCAAAGGGTGTTTGAAGCTGGGCTATATTCCTAGGTACTGGACGGAGGTTAATGTGGTGTTCATACCGAAAGCGGGGAAAAGCTCACATGTCTATCCTAAGGACCTAAGACCAATAACTCTATCATCCTTTCTTTTGAAAACCTTGGAAAGGCTGCTGGATGTATACATTAGAGATAAAATAGGTGCCAGGAAGTGGGCATCGTCTCAGCATGCGTACACAAAGGGTAGATCTGTGGACACGGCTCTGCACGCCTTGGTGTCTAGGATTGAGAAATCGATTAATTCGAAGGAATTCTGTTTGGTGGCCTTCCTGGATATAGAAGGCGCCTTTAATAATGTGAAAGCGGAGGCAATCAAGGAGGGATTGTCATTTTTGGAGGTGGACGTTCCTCTGATAGGGTTAATCAATTATATGCTGGGAAGCAGGATTGTTAGCTCGAAGTTGGGGGACTCCACCTTCAAGAGGCGAGTAACTAGGGGAACTCCGCAGGGGGGTTCTGTCCCCTCTTCTCTGGAACATAGTGGTAAACGGGTTACTACTTGAATTGGAGCCAGAGGGTATTGGAGTTATCGCGTACGCAGATGACGTAGCTTTAGCTGTTACCGGGAAATTCCTGGGCACGATTGTAGACGTAATGCAGAATCCGCTTACCATTGTTACGAAATGGGCTGGCAAATGTGGACTTGGTATTAACCCGTCCAAGACAGAGCTGGTACTCTTTACTAAGAAATACAAAATCCCGGTAGTTGTCCCTCCTACCTTAAATGGCACGAGACTTGCTTTTACTGATAGAGCTAGATATCTAGGCATTATCTTGGACAGTAAGCTTAGTTGGAAGCCCAACATGTTGGAGAGAATAAACAAAGCTACTATTGCTTTGTACTCCTGTAGGAACGCCATTGGTCATAGATGGGGTCTGAAGCCGGAGCTGGTACACTGGCTCTACACCGCCGTAGTGAGACCTGTACTCATGTACGGGGTGGGTGTTTGGTGGCCAGCTCTGGATAAGGTAACTTACAAAAGTAAGATTGAGAGAGTGCAAAGAACGGCATGTATGCTTGTTAGCGGGGCATTGAGGTCGACACCGACAAGTGCCTTAGAGGTTATGTTGCACCTTCTTCCGGTCGACATTTTTGGCAAACAGATGGCGGCAAATACGGCTGTACGACTTGCAGCCGTCTCTCAGTGGAGGTGTCTTAGTATAGGACACTCTACTATAGTCAGATCGTTGAAGGATGAGCTGGCGAATCTTGACTACATTAAACGTACTCTACGCTTCGAAAAGCGATTTCGGACCTCCTTCCCTTCAAGGGAATCCTGGAGGGATAGACCGTTATTGGAAACCGAAGCGTTGCAATTTTTCACAGATGGCTCCAAGCTAGACGGCAAAGTAGGAGCTGGAGTATTCTGTGACAACTTAAATGTAAATATTTCTGTTCGTCTCCCTGATTACTGCACCGTGTACCAAGCTGAAGTCGTAGCGATTGAGGAGGTCATGACGTGGTTGAAGCATAATGTGTTATCCTCAGACGATATCACAATCTATGTGGACAGTCAAGCGGCGATCCGGTCGTTAGAATCGGTGTCTTTGGCGTCACGGGTGGCGTTGAGTTGTCACTCATCTCTAAATGAGATGGGTGAGCATTTCAACATCCAGGTAGTCTGGGTCCCAGGTCACTCGGGCGTCATGGGGAACTGCAGGGCAGATGAACTTGCTAGGCATGGTACGACTCTCCAGCTGGAACCGGAAAGGGCAAGTCTGGGGAGGCCTATCACAGCGCTGAGACAAGCACTTGGGAAGCAGGCGCTATCCTCAGCGGGGGAAAGGTGGTCTAACACCCTAACCTGTAGAGTTGCAAGACAAGTTTGGGCAAAGCTGGACTTGGGGCGCACTAGGGCATTAATATCCTTACGCAGACGTGAATTAAGAACGGTCGTAGGAATACTCACGGGACACTGCCTTTTTGGAGAACATGCAAGAAGGCTGGGTCTGGAGGCTAATGACTTCTGCAGAAGCTGCTTGGACGAAGAGGAGGAAGAGACGTTGGTCCACTTCCTTTGCTCGTGTCCAGCATTGGCTCTCAGAAGGCACAAACACTTAGGTAAGTTCAAGATGGACTGCCTCTTGGATCTCGAAAACATTAAAGTGCGGGACGTCTTACGCTACATAAGTAGCTCGAAATGGTTCCAATAGGGGTAAAAGGGGATACATCCTGTGGTATCACAATGGACCGTCACCGGTCTAAGTGTGCGTAAGCAGCCACTCCAACCTAACCTAACCTAACCTAAGAAAAGCCGTGACAACTCTTAAGGATCTGGCCAGTTCAAAATAACGAAAGTTGTTTGTAAAATATAATTGGTTGGTTTGGTGATCTTTAGCGGACCCTTTATGTGAAAAGTGTTGTTCGAGGAGTCGGATAGACCGAATTTTTTTGTTTTGCTTTCTGTTTTTGTTTGCGTTTTCGAATCGATTAATTTCAAAAACTGCACCATTTTTAGAATACTCCGGAAACTAAAATAGTATAAGTACCATATCAACCGACTTGACCTTATAACAAAAAAACAATCAAAATAAAAAAAAACAATCGGATGTACTAAAATTGAAATGTATAAATAAACCAAAAATAAATATTTAATGAAAGTTGAAGCAGCTACAAATGAGCGAAAGACCTTTTCATCGAGAACTATGATTTATTCAGCTGTTTCTAGATCAAGTATGAACAACAACCTCTATGACCTATGATCTGTAATTGTATTTATTTACAGTTTTAATTTAGTTTGCTGAAATATTTTTGGAATTACAACAATAAAGCGGGTGATAGTTTAAACTATAGCTGGTGAAAGTTGATTAATGAATAATAAACATGATAGGCCGTATTCCGAGATTTAAAATAATTACCCAACATAAAATTTTAAATCCCGTAATATAGTCTAATATTTTCCGTGTTTTTAATTTTAAACGAAGAAACTATCAGCCATTGAATATGCAACCTTTTCCTCAAAGTCGAGATCGACCCGGTCACTAACACCTTGACGGTCAACTGTTAGTAGTTACATTTTTTTTCTAAAAATTACTTTACTACATTTTTTCTAAAAACTGCTTTCAATCCTTGGCATCCTAAAGTAAATATTAATTAGTTACCCCTTAAATGTTTCCCACCACCTTACTTCCTCCGGCCGTTTTTAATTGATTGATTGATTTTTAAATCACTAATTATACTTTAAACCATTTAAGTTTAAATTTAAGTTTATTTTAATTTCTATAAAGCTGTTATGATTGTTCCCCTTGGATGCATCAGAATCGAGATTACGCCTCCGGAAATTTGTTGTTGCAGTATAATTAAGAGCAATCTAAAACTAATTATTAATTAACTACCTAAATCTAATTTCGTAGTTTATTATACGTGTATTTAACGTGTAATCATTATTAATACGCGTGTTCTTAACGTGTAATCATTATTAATTTAAATTTCACTTAGAACTTATCAACATAATTTCGGAGACGATCTAATATACTAAATATAATTAGTATCAGCTACTTATTCAAATGATTTTCGCCATACTGGTCACTTTCACAACTTGAGCTATAGTTTAGCACAACTGTTATTATATATGAAGCATTTCCGCGGACCTGTTATTTAAGATTATAGACGTTTGATCTGTGTTCAATGCTGTCCTGTAATTAATTACAATTAACACTACCAGTAAGCTAAATCAAAATGATAGGATTAAAATTAGTTTCTAAAGTACGACGCCCTACCTGGAATTCCTGTAAATTTAGATAACAAAAATTAGGGTAACGCAGTTTCTAAACTACCTGTTCGATGGCTGCCTAAATTTTCTGGAAATCTGCATTAGGTTCCTCCGATATTCCGAAAATCGAGATCAAATTAGTTAATTATCATTAGGTAATATTTTAAAATAAATTAAAATTATTAAACTCTAAAATCCTCATGATTTAGTTTGTTTTAAATCATTTACAACAAAATTAAATTATAAATAAACAAAATAAAATAAATTAAATTAAATAACAAAATAAATAAATTGTACTTACAATTTAATTAACAGTGTTTAGTACTTAATAATCTTATTTTCCAGCAATGTACTAATATACTAATAGTAATCAAATTTATCTAACATTTGTTATAGAGAAAGCACTAGCTATCGGAATAGAATTAAACTGTAACGACGACCAAAAATTAGCATCAGCGCTAGCAGAACGAACGACAAAAATATGGTATAGTGAACATTTTTTGAAGCCGAGTAGCCTCAAATATTTTGTCTAAAATTACGGCTCCAATCATCAATGACGGCCAACTTTGTTTACAGCTAAATTGACATTTCGAAAAACCATCACCCATAAAGTCCAACTAACAAAAATACCAGCATAAGCAAGTTTATCTCGCTTTAGACTCGGTCAACAGCAATCGACATTGCAGCAACCCTCCACTGAGACAAACCAAATACCTTTAAGCCACTCTTATAACAATTAACCAACATATATGTACATATCACACATGTATACAGCAGACCACATTCCTCATTAAATCCATTTGAGGACTTTAAACAACATTATTTCAATCCGACTACAAATTATAAACCACGGGACCCGGTCCACGATTTGTTCAAATGTTTGTTCAGTCAGTGAGAAATTCATCAAAGATGGTTCGAAATAGCAAAACCGAAATTCAGCAGTAATAGTGCCCATAAAAACTTGATTGGCGCTAAGATGGAACATATGTGTATGTTCCGCTTTCTATTGCGAAAAAGGGTACACGTCTATGATTTTATCGAATATTTGTAATGCTAAAATGCGATTTATAAATGTTTTTACAAGCCAAATTCAGTTCCTGATATACGAATTTTTTTAAAAATTTTCTTTTTCTTTAATAAATAGATCGAGATAAGTCGTCATTTCGGCTACAATGCACAATCACTCTCAAAATGTACAATTCACCACTCACTTGTAATTTAATTTAATTTGCAAATACACATTAAAATAATTTTTAATAAAAATAAATTCTTAAGACAAATTATGAAAAACCGCGTGACCCGAAATTCATAGCCAACCTCCAATATGGGTATGATAATAATCCACGGTCATGATGCAGGTAATTGAGTTCTAAATTTAAAAAAACTTTTCCCTTCAGTTCTTCAGTTTTTTTATCATCATTACTCAGCACCTTAGTCACCATCACCGTCACCATCATCATCACCATGTAACAATTTTGAATTTAAGCTTTTGAACCACTACGAAGATAATTTTTGGAAACCGCTGATATTTCATTTTGTTGATGATTGAAGATGATGAGATGATAATCTCTTCAGTTTACTGAATTCAAATTTTTTTTTACTAATTACTCGGGAGAGATTTCCCTTTTGATTTTTTTTTTATATAATTTGCTGATCAATTATTATTTAATGTGTGTAATGGTGTAAGCAAAAAATTGGATCATGCGATAAGATGGGAGGGAGATAATTTTTTTTTGATGTTAAAAAAAATATGAAGGTTTTTTTTTGTTTGGAATCCAGACGTCGAGGAACAACATCACTCGAGCTTGCAGTACAGAAATTAATTAATAAATTAATTTTGGAAGGGGCAACATTTTTGTTTTTCCTTGGAGATCATCATTTGCCGGAGTTAAGTATATACATTTTTTTTTTTGAATACGAAAAAGACAATGTGAGATACAGGAGATATTTTGTACAATAATTTTTATAATTATAGACAGAAGTGTACACGTAAATATCTGTTGAATTTTTTTATGGTCTAGTGATTAAGACGATATCGTATGATGGATAATTTTGGTTTTTTTGGTGTGTCGGCAAACCAGTGTGAGTGCAAGACAGTGAATAATGTTAGTTTTATTGAAAATTGTTTTTTTTTTTTTGAGAAGTTATGTGTGCAACCTTTTTTCTTGTGATTGAACAACATTATATAAACTATATATATCTTATTCAGAAAGGCACACAATATTTGTTCTTACTTCTATGGATGATGAACACGTGTTGCTAGAAAACCGACGTCAGCAACAAGACCAGATAAGTGAAGTCGTCACCAAATTAATAAAGCCAATTGGGCAGGTATTTTGTTTTCTTATGTAAGTTGTGGATCGGCACCTAGGAATCGTTGTTAAATTGGTGAGCAAATTAGTATTAATTTTTCGGATTTTTTAAGATGAATAATTTTTATAATATAGGTAAGTATTATAACGATATATAAAAAAAAATTTCGGATTTGTTATTTTTATTTCTCTCTTTTTTTTTGGATATGGAAGATAGTGCGAGAATTTCTCATGAAATACATCTACAGCTAAAATCCCGTTACAAAAATCCTCATCACTATTTTAGTTTTCATCATAACCTTCAACATTTTTAACACCATCTCCTTCTCCACCAGCATCACGTTCAAAAATAAAATATTGATATACGTCTCAATTTATGTTTGATTTTGCACTAAATATCTAGAAATCAGCTCAATCGGTGAAGTTTCAAAAATTCCTCCATGGTAACTTTGAACCTGATTATCACCGCACAAGGAGGAGGTGGAGATGTGAGATATTAACAGTGTCCGCCCTTAGGTTTTAAACAATAATTGTGTAAAGTTCGGTTCAAATCGGTCAAGGCGTCTTGATGTGTAAATATCACACTACAAACACTCACTTTAACATCTATATAGATTATTATATTTATATGTTTACCTTGAATTTTTTCATTTTTAATTATTTGTTTATATTCACATTTTTGTTTATTTATATATTTTTTGGATATTTAAGCTATTAAATATTAAGTGCTAATAAAATTGATAATTAAAAACATATATTTAAACAATTTATTATCGAAGGCAACTCCTTTAAGTTGAAAAATTGATCTTTTAATCGATTTGAAAAAGAAGAGGGCAGTTATCACCAATAAGTAACTTTCAATATTGTCCGTTGAATTTTCTAAAAAGAAAAACATTAATTATCTATGGGGACTTAATTAAAAATATAATTTTGTTTAATTTATTGAACCTAAATATCAAATTTGTTTACATAGGCGAATTGTCTTAAGGTAGAATTGCGTTCGCGGTGTATATTTTAATTTGTATAATTTTGTTAACTATCATTTAATTAAACCAAAATTGTATATATTGTGTATCATCCATCTGAATGATAATACTCAAACCGAATATTTTTTTGCACCAATTCGTAATAAAATAAAATTCTTTACTTTTGATAAAGAAAAGGAATTTTACATAATAAAACAAAACGTAATAAGTACTAAAATAAATTTATAATTAATAATTAAAAGATTCTACAGATTTAAAGGAAATTTGTGAGATCTTTAATTTCAAAAATTGACGGTGAATTAGCTGGCCCACGCCAACCCAATATCTTTGGTGAGCAGCCAAGCCTTAAAATTCTTTAAATAATTATGAAGTGAGAACTGATTTTTTAAACCTCAGGTAAACCATTGAAAAAGCTTGGTGATGTAGACATAGATGCAAAATTCATAATAATACGAGATCACAAGGAGATCAACAATAAAGGTTCTGTCATCTAATGCCAAATTTATAATAAAATCAGTCATTTTCCCAAATTCTTATATTCCTAATTTCGATTCAGTGCACCAATTGTAAGAACGTGGGGCATTACTTCCGTGACTGCCGTAAAAGACAATACAAAAGGCAATGTAAAACATGCCTCGCCAATCTTGCAGACAAAGATCAAATAGTTTAATTGCTTTTACCGCTTCTTGTGATACTAACGAACAATTTTTTAAACATAATGTTAGTTTAATTTTTAGTATAAATATTATTTTATTACGACATTATGAAATTAGTCCGACCGAGGGATCCAGGCCAGTGAACGCAAATATGAGCTTTTGAAGAAATAACCAATACATGAAATGGAAAAATCCGAATATAATGTTTAAGAGCCTAAGAAGAATAATCGCGATGGACGTTCGACGAGTTTACTTTAGATATTAAGCTTTATTTTAGGAAAAACCGCCTTTTCGTAATTTTTTTTGGTATTAGCCGCAGTTTATAATCAACTGAAATACATTGCGCTTATCTCTCGGCTTTGGACTTATTTCACATAAAAAAGGTTTCCATAAGTGCCGCTGTTTTTACTATGCCATAAATTTTGATTTTTGAAGATTCGGGACAAATTCTCTAAACTAAAGTTTTCACAATTATTCACGCCGATTATACAATTCGTTGAATTGATTGCGGTGGGAGTCTCCTTCGAATTTAACGTTTTTCATATTTTTTGAAAATGCCGAAGCAAAAGTGAAGGAATGATGGAAATGCAGTTCACAAATAGGTACTATAGAATCGCCGTGGCATCAAAAATTTAAGTTTTTTTTTTAATTAAAGTTAAGTCTCCTTATTTATAGACAAAGAACAATACGCCGAGTTCAATTTGAAGCTATTGTCCGAATGATGTCGGAGGACCCGAACATTGCAAAAAATTTAACAAAAAAACGCCAGACGAACAAGGACAAAGCAAGGATTGAAATCGCTGGGGCCACCAATTAAGTAGATAGCGGATTGAAAAAAGCTTAGGAAATTTATATAGGCCTACATTTTTTTATTTTAATGTTATAGGTTTGAAGTGACAATAAATCCGCATTAAGAAAAAAAATACCACGTAGCAAATGGGAAATGAAAATCAAAAGTGGTGTTAATTTTCATTCCTTCAAAAAAAGTGGTCATTCGCCTTGTTAATTTTAGGGACGAAGATGGAGTGGCAAAAACCAAAAACTTCATGCAATAACAAAACTATTAAAATTGCGCGAAATACAGGTTGATCTTCAATAAAACTTTTATGAAGGTTTTTCAAAATTTATGGAAACCAAAAAAGATCGTTCTGAAGAGGCCAACATAAGCTTAAAAAATATTTACCGAGCTTTCAGATAAAGAGCGATCACCAAAAAAAACCAGTGACATTTTACAAACACAATTAGATGAATTTAAAAGGAATAATGAGCGCAAGGAAGCACTGGAAATTGAGATAAAAAAAATAAGCGTGTAATTAGAAAAATTTAATTCTTTTACTATCGTAATTTTTTGTGATTCTAGCCACGAAAGTTAATTTTTAGTGGCATACACACATCTAATTCATAGCTCGTTTCTTAGCTTGATGACTTATCTCAAAAACATAAGGTATTAATTAATACAAAGAATACTACTAATAAATAAAATTGTATCTATTGCCTGTTTTGAAATGTGTCCTTCCGTTTTTCTAAACGATGAAGAACTCACAAAGTCACCTTTTTGGCACTCAATCTCTTCCAGAATATCTTACAATTCAGAGTGCACTGTACTGACATTGTTGGTTGCCCATATATACAAAATAGCCCTATCCAACTCGTTTTTGATATCCCCTATCCGCAAAAAACCTCAACCAAGCCGCCAATTTTAATTCCGGTGTACGGTATAGGTTCCTTTTAAGAACGGTTTCAATTTATTGTTTTAATTCTTTGAACACGTATTTAAAAACGATTTTATTCAATATACATTTTTTTTAGAATCTCAAAGATAGCATAGAATATAGAAATCATAAATTTTACAAATATTTTTACATGCTGAGCATCTGACAACTGGAAAAAAACTCCGCACAAATTCGTTACTGATTTTCTGGTTTTTTCCTATTACTAATATCATTTAGCAGTCAGCATCAATTATTATTGTGTCATTTTTCAAATCGAATATGAATCGCATGTATTCATGCCGCAGTGATGAAAACATGCGATTAGTAACCGACATAAATTTTCTCTATTTGGATTAGAAATAATTTATAATGCTAGTGCTCTAACACGTTTCGTTAAATTTTGTTGACAATTCTTGTTTCTGCTTCCTAAATTTCGAGATATTGTCCTTGAGTTTGAGCAGTATGCTCAAAGCGAGGTTAATAAAATCTAAATAAACTCTTAATTTCCAATTTTAGCAAGACTTTTGAAGCGTTCCCAATTTTATGGATTTACAACTTAAATTATTATAAAAACAGTTTCGTAAAATAGTTTATTTCGAATCTCATAATATAAAATTATGTAAAGATAAAAATATAAAATAAATAAACAACCAAAAATAACAATATTGTCAACAAAAATCAAGCCTATCTCGTTAAATAAAAATCTTTGATTGGAAATAACCTCACCTACAAATTAGAATGAATTATAAGAAATTAACAATATAACTAATAAATATGTAAGGCATCTACATTGGTGTTACACACATGTAGGTACAAAATAAAAAACATACAAATATTTTCACAATAAATGTAGACCCCACACCAACAAAAATAAACAACCTCAACAAATTCTTTTCCTTAAAGCGCATTTTTAAGGTAAGGTATAAGGTACGGTTTAAAAAATTCTTTATGAATCAAATTAAAATTTCATGAGAGGTACACAAGAAAGAAATAAGCGAGCTATAAGAAAAATTATTGTTTAACTCCATAGGTCATGATATGAGGTAAAATATAGTAACAATTATATTATTGTAACATAATTTAATAGTAAGAATAGTAATAATATGAAATTCAATAATCCATTCTCTTTTATTTTCAATATATTTTAGGCATTTAGTCACAATATTCGTATAATATATAAGTGTAAGTACAAAGTTTTTATGTAACGTGCCATTGTGTACTTCGTTGTACTTGAAATTCATTTTTGCTTGTGCTGCTTAATGATTCGCAGAGCATAATTATATTAAAAATCATTTATTAAGTTTTGCTGTTAACAATACAAATATATGGAATGCAATTATTCTATTTGCCTTGTGTATAAAGTGATTGCATAATAACACGTTTGGGTGGGGATGATTGGCTGTTTATTTAAGATATTGAAATGATCTAAATTACATCCTTATTTGGATATAATTATATGAACCACCAGCTCATGCATAACCTTCATGCAGATTAATTTTGCGTATTTCTTTAAGACATTCATTGTTCTCGGAAAACTATGTAATTTTATTCACTGATTTGACCTTTTATTAATCAACAAAAGCAATCGCTTTACTTCAAAATATCTCACGACTCCTGGAAAAGAAGGTGCAATAAAATCTGCGTTTTAAAAGAGCCTACTATATCAGTAAATTTGTTTTCCCGGTCATAGGATCAAAACAGCTCCTGCTGGGAAATCGAAAGGTAATATTTATTGGCTAATTAAAAAAGAAGAATAAAAGCTTCGGTCACAAAATTTTTCTAATCTAAAATTCATTCCTAGTACGTAATATTAAAATTCATTCCTAATCCGTTAATTTGTGCCTGCTCTGTAAACTAGAATTTGACAATGCTAATAAATTTTGCTTTTAACTTTTAATTTCATTTTATTAAGGTTGCTATTCATTATATTAAATTATATGGGTGAAAAATTTTCGCTTCAAACCAACTGACTAGCACCCATTTAAAGCAGCACAAAAAATTCCAGAAACTACTTGAAATAAGGGATTTAAAGCTTGGCGATTTTGAGAAATGGCCTGCGGGATTTTGTGCATTCTGAATTTTGGAATACGGGCATACGTATCGATTCCCAAGAAAAGAATTTTTATTTCTTGTGTTGTATACATATACAGAATTACAGCTTAAACATTATTCAACCGCAGATAATATCATTGGCTCAGAAAGTAATAGAAAGTAGTGCTAAATATCACGTTTGGCTGAACGGAAGCAACATCCATTAAACGCCGACCATTCGTTGATTTATCCAGGCTACCACCGTGCAATTTCAAGCTAATATTTAGTAAGTTAAAGAATTCGGGAATTATAATAAGTTTGTGCTGCAATATTCTATTATTGTTCGATGAGATACAAACAACAAGGACAACAAATTACTCTCAATGTGTATGGTTCAAAACAGAAATAAATTATTTTCACAATAGTACAAATATATTTTGAATTTAGATTATCGTTATTATTGTTAGGCTATAGACTGTACACATGGTTTTTTTCCCTGAATCACTGAATTACGTGACCATTTTACTTCCACGATAAAAATTTTTTTAAGTAGGTACTCCGAGCAAATCTCAAAATGAAGTCATCATTACCAAATTTGTCTTTTTCTCCTTTCCAAAAGTAAAAATAATAATCATGAATTGATGCCTTCGCAAATTTTAGTTAAATTGTTAAAGCATTGTCTACGGTTGCGAAAGCCAACCCGAAAAATACTGTATGCATGAATAACTGGGTTCAGAAACTTCAATTGTGGCTGCGACGATACTATATAATTTTTGCTTCAGGCTAACTCCTTCCCCAAATAGTCTCACTGAATGACTCTGAATATCACAAACTTTGCATGCTCAATATCGATTCTATTCAAAGGTATATGTAAAGGTGATGGTGAGTTAGCATTTTGACAAAATTTATTTATCCAGGCATTAAACTCCGAAGTTTACAAATTTGTAGTATTTTGCGGCCTTATTGAATCGACTATTCCAACTTCAGCCATAGTGTCCCATGTCACAACAAAGCTTTCCTCGATCAATCCTCTGGAATTTAGGCTTCACTACATCAGTTGAGGTGTTCTCTGATTTAATATGATGCAAGATATTCCGGCCATATAATTCTACCATACTTCTACTCGATCCTCACCAAAATTTCCCTGACAGATGGGTACCAGTGAACCAAAGGAAAAATTGGCATTACCCTGACCACATTCCTTTTAAATACTGTCCACTAGCCGTGACAACGTTAAAGCTGCGCAGAGCTGTGGTGCCATCCTCGCTTTGATTATTATTAAATATGCATGAGTAGATTCATTACAATCGTTCGGTTTAGTATAAACTGCATCGCCTAATTCGCCACGCATATCCAACTCAGTCAGGCAGTCGGCCTAATTCGCCACGCATATCCAACTCAATCAAGCTTTTTTAACCCCCACCGATCTTGCTATACAATTTGTATGTGGATTATGTACGAATGTAAATCTTCATAGTTGGGATCTCATCTCAAATGCAGCGCTCCCACGTTATTAAGTTCTTTGTTTGAGCTATTTTTTCAACGATACCACATCTCTTAAAAACAACAAAAATATAATATGTTATTAAAAATTCAAAACGACCAAAGGAATTCTTACAAAATTTTAACCAAATTTGCCGAAAGGCAAAAGTTGATATGTCTACGGTTGGGTGGAGTTTCCCGCGAGATCTCTGGAAAAATTCAATTTTTCAAAAATTATTAGAAACTTTGTATATAATTAACCTCTTATTAGCTTCTACTCTTTTTTGGAATATTGGGTTTTCCCAGATCAGCGATAGCTATTGACAATTAACATCAGTCCAACGCTATACCATAACATTCTAGATTCTAATTTTATACAAAATTTCTAATAATTTGTAGAAAATGATATTTTCGGGGATCAATTTTTTTCCAGCGATTACTATTGACAAATCACGTCATTGCAGTGCATCTCAAGACATAACACTCTACTGGTTGATTTTAAATCAATTTTTATTTTTTGATGATATCGGCGGATTGCCGACGATTTTTTTCCCCGTGCCCACGTATAATTACTGACA
Source organism: Tipula vernalis (assembly GCA_958295665.1). NCBI lineage: Eukaryota > Metazoa > Arthropoda > Insecta > Diptera > Tipulidae > Tipula > Tipula vernalis. The sequence goes on along the minus strand of OY282558.1, from coordinate 357,344,949 downwards.
AAAGTCTTGAATGCTATCCATTGGTAATATTTTGCTGAACACTAGCGGCTGATAGCAACCATATTTTATATTTTCAGCTGGGGTAACACAAATTGAATCACTGATTTTTTACTTTCAACTGGAATTAATTGGGTACGAAATTTATATGCAGTTCCCAGTCACATAACAGTACACATAGTAAATCGTATTTTTTTCTGTCTAAACCACTGGCAAACGATTTAACCCTTACTAAACGGCAAAATAAAAAAACATTACAGACGGCAGAGTCCCCCGGGTGATATTTATAGTTTATACACGTAATGTGTATGGCCTGAAAGAGAGTGGGAGAAAATTATAAACGAAAAAGTATTATAACGGCAAATTGTGTAGCCAAACATGTTTGTGCGTGTTTATATGATAGATTGTGATTTGTTTTCTTTCGTTGCGACACATAACATTATTCAATTTGATCGTGAGAGTTGCACAGTTAGGACGAGTTTTTACATTAGCACATACATTTATCGAACAAATAGTGGGTGTTTTGTTAAAAAAAATGTCAAAGAGAAGTCATTCGGCGATGGAAGCAAGTAGTGTGAATGAGCCATCCGGTAGTAATGTTGTAAGTATTAGTGAAACAAGATCTGGCCAGGATTTGCCTTTCAACAGGCATGGAGTATTGGATTTGACAAGGTTTGTGTATACTATATTTCGTTTTATTTAGAATGTTTTTTGCAATATACTTTTGTTGATTACTAGATTGACTGATGATGATTTGGAAATGTTGTACGTTGATGATGATGGTGGTACCATTGAAAGTGATACCGACGATGATGATTGGGTGCCGAATGGTCATGCATCCGATGAAGAATTGGAAGATTATGCAGTAGAATACAATGCCACTGTTGAGGACGACGCGAATATTGAAGAGGATGCAGATGTGGATTCGGATGCTGCTGAGGATGTATCACTGACTGCAAATTATATGGCTCCACGCTTGAACGAATTACCATTGTCGCAAAAATTAATAGCACGCGATGGCACAGAATGGGCAAAAGAACCATTTTTAACCTATCAAACCAGTTCTCGCAATGTTCTTCGTGAATTAGGTATGTACATATTATTCATCTCAACATTATTCTTCATTTCTCTATATGTAGAGATTGATATTCTTGTATTTGCGCAGGTGGCCCTACAATCAAACGATTGAACACTCGTGTCAATATATTCAATTCCATTTTCACACAGCCAATGAAGACCGTAATCATTCGTCATACCAATCGCAAAGGCCAGGCACTTGCTGCCTTATGGAATAAAAAAAATCCACATCGCGATGAACGTCAATGGCAAAATATTGATGAGATCGAATTCGACGCATTCTTGGCTATATTGCTGGTCATGGGTGTACACAAATCAAATTGTGAACTTCTAAGTGAGCTGTGGACGCGCCAGGCGAACTGCATTTATCGAGCCTCAATGAGCCGAGATCGTTTCAAAGCCATATTGACAACAATTCGATTCGATGATGCGAACACACGCGAAGCGAGAAAGGTGACTGATAAGGCGGCACCTATATCAGAATTGTGGTTGATGATGAACGACAATCTCAAAAAAAATTATAAGCCACATGCCTGGATTACAATCGATGAACAACTGTTTCCGTTTCGTGGCCGCGTATCCTTCAAGCAATACATACCATCAAAACCGGCGAAATATGGTTTGAAGATTTTTTGGGCCGCCGACGCGAAAACACATTATCCGTTAGGCGGCATCATCTATCTGGGACGGCAACCCGGAGCCGATAGGGCACGTAATATCGGTGAGAATGTTGTTCTTCAGTTAGTGAAACCATATGAAAACAGTGGCCGAAATATCACCACTGATAACTTTTTCACTACATTGCCTCTGGCTGAAATGCTTGCAACTCGTAAATTGACCCTCATTGGAACATTGCGCAAGGACAAACGCTATATCGCCAAGGAACTAATGTGGAAGAAAGGGGATAATGTCGGTACATCTGTCTTCGCGTACCGCGAGAATTGTACAATGGTCGCATATACCGCAAAGCACAAAAAAAATGTGATCCTTTTATCATCGATGCACTTTGATTCCGAGATCGACGCTATAAGCGGCAAGCCGCAGATAATATTGGATTATAACAAGACGAAAGGGGGTGTGGACACCATGGATCAGATGGTGAGCATTTATCTCACACGTTTCAATGGTATCAATCTCTCTATTTTGTTTAATTTTTCAGGTAACAGCATATTCCTGCAAGAGAAAGACCAATCGATGGCCGCTGGCTATGTTCTTCAACATGGTCGATATAATGACTTTGGCAACCTATCTCATTTTTATTGAAACACATCGTGATACGACATCTCGCACAACGCGCCGAGCATTTATCACCAAATTAGCTTCCGACTTGGCGCAAACACACATCTTGCGTCGCGCGTTAGATCCAATTGTAACACGCATACCTGGCGTTCGTTCTGCCATTGAGGATATGTTAAATTGCAAATTATCTGATTCTTTGCCCAGGTTCGATCCAGTGGCAGCTGAAAAAGATTCATCTGGCCGTATAAAAACGCAAGGAAAATGCCATATTTGCCCACGCCAGCGCAACACACGAAAGCGATGCATGGTATGCAACAAACCAGTGTGCGATGAGCACACCCAACGCATAGTAAAATGCTTATCTTGTCAATGAGCTAACAAAATCATTATAATTAAAAATAAATACAAAAAATTAAAAAATAAAACACTTTTATTCACTCAATTCTACATTTGGATAAAATTTGAATGATAATATATACTAGGCACCGCGGGGACTCTGCCGTCTATAAGGAGGTAGTTGCGAAAAATCAAGTCTGCAGCTTTATAGGTAAATCTTACAAAATTCAAAAATAGCTTAAAATCATCAAAAATAATTTGTAGAGATGTCAGGGAGCTTCAAGCTTCTAGCTCTACGTATTCTCTTAAAATTTTGGGTTTTAATGTTGAAAAACCACCCGGGGGACTGTGCGGTCTATTGAGGGTTAATAAGCAATACCGTGTAAAATAAATATCCGAAATTCCGACAAATCAAAATCTTCCTGTGTTTCAAAAATATATGCCATGGCTTCAACGATAAAGCATCAGATATTAGAAGCGGCTAGTGAAAAATATAATCCAACGTTTGAATTGCCGTAACCAAACGTCAGCAACGTTTTGTCGATCACACACGGTGCAGTCAGTAAATTCCAAACCAAAATGCCGAACTTTATCCAGCAGCAAAAATTGATATTTAACCTTTCAAAAATACATATTATAAGTGTTGAAAAAAAATTCTTTAAGTTATAACAAATTTAGCCGACGATATCTTAATTTCAATTAGTGATGGCATAGATGATTCCCTTCCCCGCCTCCTCTTGAAAACAAATACGACTATCTGTCATACGGTAAGCAAAACAACTATCATAACAAAGCTGTTATCTGGAGTCGTTATGTGAGAGCCTGAACACAACTAAAAACAGTACAAACCTTACTGGATATTGCGAGTAAAATACATGAAACCATAACAGCATTCAATTTGCCATCGTATATCAAGTATTCATCGCAAAACGTACTTGATGGTTTCCCAGTGACGCTTATGAATGAAATCAAGTGAAAGAACATTGAGCAATGCCATCTAATAAAGTTTCAAATTCGAATAATTGATCTCGCTCTCCCTTCATGGATTCAAAAAATGCATTCAAACCAAGCCTATACTCTTCACGTGGAAACTCCCCGCATCCAAACATTACGGGTTGTAGAAACATATGTTGTTATTACCACCATTTATTTGGTGACCAAGCAAAAAGGTGTTTGAGTAAGTGTTTTTTTGCAAATAATCAAAATAGAGAAAAATAATTAGCAGAAGTAAAAGTGGTCGCCTTTTCACTCAGTGTCAAAGCAAATTTTAATTTTAATTGGCACAGGTGTCGATAATTTGTTGTTCCAATTAACACATTTTTAATCTAACAAAAAACAAATTAACTGTTGCCTGTATCTGCAGCCAGTGGAACAAATACAAGCACTCATGGACAAGCGCTATTAACAATAAATCTAAGCTTACATAGAAATTTTGTCCCCCACTTCAAAGTTTAACTAAATGGAAAAATAAAAAATTTGTCAATCGTAAACTGCCAGTAAATGCTATTGCTGTCTTTTCCACAACGCCAATATTCAAACATTTGAACATAGTAGGCGATAATAGCACACTTTTACGCAAGTTTACCACTATTACATTCTCGCCAACTCGATAGTGAAAAGCTAAAAGCTGCCAAAGCAGAAATTCAGCACACAGTGGATCTTGTGATTTGCCAAACATCTTCATCGCTCGTATCTTTACCATTTCACCTCATCAAAAAGAAACAATAACATGGTTCAAGAGCATGTGATATCCTTCGACGCCTTAATTTTTGCATCGTGCACCTTCAAGCTTTTCAATCTCTCGACTTCGATGATACATACACATATCTTGATGATGTATTGGTGGCTAGTTTATTACAGAATGAACCATTATGGAACCATAACGAATCATTGTGGAATGAGAGAGTTCTTAGAATGAAAGGACTGTACTGGAAAATTAACGGACATAATATCAAATTCAGTGCCAATGACACTTTGGCCGAGGTTGGTTTGGAAGGCCCATTTATAAATCCACCCGCCTTCAAATAAAAAAAGTGTTTATAGAAATAACAGCTCGTGGTTACAATTGATCGTTTATACTATATATAGTATTATACAGAATACAACTAAATAAACCAAATAGTTTATCTTGGCAGTTAAATATTTCAATTACCTGGTATACTCGCACGTTTGCATATTTGTGTATATTTTACCCGAGACCAATGGCGAATCTTAAACCTTATTTAATCGCTAATTTAATACGCTATCCCTGGATCTTCTGGACTTCGAAAACTATAGGGAACATTTACTATTTCATTAACCAAATTTTTTAATTAAATATGAAGCCAATTTTAAATTTTAATACTGTACATTTTTTATCTTATGAGGACGAATTTTATTTATTAATATTTTTGGATTTTACATAAACTAACAAAATCCTTTTCGTAGAGCTTAATGATAATTTCTTAAATTGACAAATGTTGATCAATCAATCAGTTTTTAACATAATAAACTTCCAAATTATTATGATGTTAAGTGTTTAATTATAATCGACTATTTATTAGACTTCGTCCATTTCACTAAAACATTGCTAAACACATCCCGTAATATTCCAGATTTTACTGGCTAAAACCTATTAATCAAAAATTAATTGCTTGATCCAGGTTGGAACCTTCTATTTATAAAAGATTAAACAACTGATAAGTTTATATGTACAAAACCGCGAGTAACTCTATCTAAGGACATAACTAATGATTTTGTTTATTTAATACGTCTATTAATCAAATTTAATTAAAAATAGAATAAATGTGTACACTACTATGCCATATCTTCACAACTGTACAGTCGACAACAGGTATATTTACTGATTTTTATGGGTAACCACTGTTCTTAACAAGTTGTTATAATAATAAAAACGAAATAAATTATTTAATAAAAGATAAAAATATTTTTAAATTTAAAATTTATGAACATTTTCAATTAGTTATATATATATATTACTTTCGTTTTATTATAATAAACCATCTATACCTTGCCCCTGTAAAATATGTCCATGTATACTTGTATATACGTTTACATATAAACAGATATTTAATTTTAATTTCAACACCTGAAGCTGAATTTAACATTAAAAAAGAAGTAAAATAAGAAATGTAAATTAAATCGGTTTGATATAGTTCCGTTTTTTTTTTGTATAGTATACTTGGGAGTTTATGAATTCTATAAAATATTTTATGTGAGGGCTGCGACCAAAAATAAATTTTAACATTGGTATCTATAGCGAGCATTAAGACATTTTTCTCCCATGTAAGGTCGTTAATGTCTTCAAGCATTTTATTTATTTCTTGATATTAATTTAATGATTATGATTTAAGAGGTTGAGTTGTTACTAACGTGGACAGACAGTTAAAATGTTTTTGAATGTTGTTTATTTTTATGTACATATTATACTAGTAGGTCTAATTGAAAATCGATTTGTTTAACACTTTGACGAAAATATAAGAGAAGCATTAATTTTTAAAATTTACTCATCTTTGATAATATAGTAGAAAGTATTTAAATGTACTATATAAATTAATAAAAGTAGTTAGTCAATTCTGAGAATTAAGTTGTCATAGCAATTGAATTAAATACAAATATGACTTATGTATAATTAAAAGTGGTTTAGTTTGGAGAATGTTAAAACGTTATGTTGAATTAACAGTTCTAATTCTGCTGAAATACTTTCGATTATGAATAGTAATTTACTTACTGTTTGGATAAATTATCCGGATTGAAAAATTAAAGTTGTAGATCAAACCACATGTGGTTAGTGACCATTACTCTGCGAAAATAATTCTTCAAATACGTTCTTGTTAGTTACAATACCAATTATTTGTGTTGGGCCATTGTCGATCCGTTAGCAGGGTCTTTGTTTTACCATCGGATATAAGAAATATGCCGTTGGACTCGAATGGTAAATTTGTGTTTACTGTGAAATATAAATGTAAAGCCCTACGAGAGTAAAGAAATGCATTTGAATTCTTCATGTTTTTCAGAGCAAGTTAACTTTGTCATAAGTTCTGTGAATATCGATGTTTGTATGCTAGTCACATTCAAATATTCCAGCAGGGTTTTCTGAAAATCAAAATAAAAAACCAAATCTTACACTTGATTGACTTTGTTTCGTGATAGCCCAAATGTACCCAAAATAAAGTTTAAAAACTAATCGAAGAACAGAAGGATAAACTTCCGTTCTTTCAACTGTTACCTTATTACTTTTAACTTTAAATTTTTTACTTTTTACTATGTACTTTTAACTATTTACTATTTATTATTTACTTTTTACTGTTTAGATTTCATTCGCTTTTTTTTTACTTTTTACTTTTTACTTTTTACTTTTTACTTTTTACTTTTTACTTTTTACTTTTTACTTTTTACTTTTTACTTTTTACTTTTTACTTTTTACTTTTTACTTTTTACTTTTTACTTTTTACTTTTTACTTTTTACTTTTTACTTTTTACTTTTTTCTTTTTACTTTTTACTTTTTACTTTTTACTTTTTACTTTTTACTTTTTACTTTTTACTTTTTTCTTTTTACTTTTTACTTTTTACTTTTTACTTTTTACTTTTTACTTTTTACTTTTTACTTTTTACTTTTTACTTTTTACTTTTTACTTTTTACTTTTTACTTTTTACTTTTTACTTTTTACTTTTTACTTTTTACTTTTTATTTTTTATTTTTTACTTTTTACTTTTTACTTTTTACTTTTTACTTTTTACTTTTTACTTTTTACTTTTTACTTTTTACTTTTTACTTTTTACTTTTTACTTTTTACTTTTTACTTTTTACTTTTTACTTTTTACTTTTTACTTTTTACTTTTTACTTTTTACTTTTTACTTTTTACTTTTTACTTTTTACTTTTTACTTTTTACTTTTTACTTTTTACTTTTTACTTTTTACTTTTTACTTTTTACTTTTTACTTTTTACTTTTTACTTTTTACTTTTTACTTTTTACTTTTTACTTTTTACTTTTTACTTTTTACTTTTTACTTTTTACTTTTTACTTTTTACTTTTTACTTTTTACTTTTTACTTTTTACTTTTTACTTTTTACTTTTTACTTTTTACTTTTTACTTTTTACTTTTTACTTTTTACTTTTTACTTTTTACTTTTTACTTTTTACTTTTTACTTTTTACTTTTTACTTTTTACTTTTTACTTTTTACTTTTTACTTTTTACTTTTTACTTTTTACTTTTTACTTTTTACTTTTTACTTTTTACTTTTTACTTTTTACTTTTTACTTTTTACTTTTTACTTTTTACTTTTTACTTTTTACTTTTTACTTTTTACTTTTTACTTTTTACTTTTTACTTTTTACTTTTTACTTTTTACTTTTTACTTTTTACTTTTTACTTTTTACTTTTTACTTTTTACTTTTTACTTTTTACTTTTTACTTTTTACTTTTTACTTTTTACTTTTTACTTTTTACTTTTTACTTTTTACTTTTTACTTTTTACTTTTTACTTTTTACTTTTTACTTTTTACTTTTTACTTTTTACTTTTTACTTTTTACTTTTTACTTTTTACTTTTTACTTTTTACTTTTTACTTTTTACTTTTTACTTTTTACTTTTTACTTTTTACTTTTTACTTTTTACTTTTTACTTTTTACTTTTTACTTTTTACTTTTTACTTTTTACTTTTTACTTTTTACTTTTTACTTTTTACTTTTTACTTTTTACTTTTTACTTTTTACTTTTTACTTTTTACTTTTTACTTTTTACTTTTTACTTTTTACTTTTTACTTTTTACTTTTTACTTTTTACTTTTTACTTTTTACTTTTTACTTTTTACTTTTTACTTTTTACTTTTTACTTTTTACTTTTTACTTTTTACTTTTTACTTTTTACTTTTTACTTTTTACTTTTTACTTTTTACTTTTTACTTTTTACTTTTTACTTTTTACTTTTTACTTTTTACTTTTTACTTTTTACTTTTTACTTTTTACTTTTTACTTTTTACTTTTTACTTTTTACTTTTTACTTTTTACTTTTTACTTTTTACTTTTTACTTTTTACTTTTTACTTTTTACTTTTTACTTTTTACTTTTTACTTTTTACTTTTTACTTTTTACTTTTTACTTTTTACTTTTTACTTTTTACTTTTTACTTTTTACTTTTTACTTTTTACTTTTTACTTTTTACTTTTTACTTTTTACTTTTTACTTTTTACTTTTTACTTTTTACTTTTTACTTTTTACTTTTTACTTTTTACTTTTTACTTTTTACTTTTTACTTTTTACTTTTTACTTTTTACTTTTTACTTTTTACTTTTTACTTTTTACTTTTTACTTTTTACTTTTTACTTTTTACTTTTTACTTTTTACTTTTTACTTTTTACTTTTTACTTTTTACTTTTTACTTTTTACTTTTTACTTTTTACTTTTTACTTTTTACTTTTTACTTTTTACTTTTTACTTTTTACTTTTTACTTTTTACTTTTTACTTTTTACTTTTTACTTTTTACTTTTTACTTTTTACTTTTTACTTTTTACTTTTTACTTTTTACTTTTTACTTTTTACTTTTTACTTTTTACTTTTTACTTTTTACTTTTTACTTTTTACTTTTTACTTTTTACTTTTTACTTTTTACTTTTTACTTTTTACTTTTTACTTTTTACTTTTTACTTTTTACTTTTTACTTTTTACTTTTTACTTTTTACTTTTTACTTTTTACTTTTTACTTTTTACTTTTTACTTTTTACTTTTTACTTTTTACTTTTTACTTTTTACTTTTTACTTTTTACTTTTTACTTTTTACTTTTTACTTTTTACTTTTTACTTTTTACTTTTTACTTTTTACTTTTTACTTTTTACTTTTTACTTTTTACTTTTTACTTTTTACTTTTTACTTTTTACTTTTTACTTTTTACTTTTTACTTTTTACTTTTTACTTTTTACTTTTTACTTTTTACTTTTTACTTTTTACTTTTTACTTTTTACTTTTTACTTTTTACTTTTTACTTTTTACTTTTTACTTTTTACTTTTTACTTTTTACTTTTTACTTTTTACTTTTTACTTTTTACTTTTTACTTTTTACTTTTTACTTTTTACTTTTTACTTTTTACTTTTTACTTTTTACTTTTTACTTTTTACTTTTTACTTTTTACTTTTTACTTTTTACTTTTTACTTTTTACTTTTTACTTTTTACTTTTTACTTTTTACTTTTTACTTTTTACTTTTTACTTTTTACTTTTTACTTTTTACTTTTTACTTTTTACTTTTTACTTTTTACTTTTTACTTTTTACTTTTTACTTTTTACTTTTTACTTTTTACTTTTTACTTTTTACTTTTTACTTTTTACTTTTTACTTTTTACTTTTTACTTTTTACTTTTTACTTTTAAGTTGTTTTGTTTTTCTTTCTTTTACAAAATTTAATTTCGCCTGCGTAACAAGGTTTAATGCGGAATATCACTCGTTACAATATTAATGTTATTTTGTGAGCATCCACAAGAGCTACCACAAGAAATTTAAATGGTTAAATAGTCCTTTTCAAGTGGTTTCAATCCTATCTTTCCAATCGTTGGAAATTAATTATAAGAAGCTCATTTATTTTGAGTAGCTTCCGGAATGCTGCTCAATATTTCCACATTACACTTCTGTTGTTTGATGTTAGAACGATTTCTAAAATTATATTTCAGGTATGTGTTATTGTTGTTGGGGCAGTACTCGATTGCTTAATTTCCTATGTTTAAAATTATTTTAAATAAAAAAATAGAACCGAATCGAAATAAATTAAATGTTTTTTTATTCCGTTGAATTGTTCTTCTTTGTGAATATATATACACTTACCACAATGACTTTTCTTATTCTTACAAAACAAAAAATTAAAATAATTTCAATGTTTCTAGTTTTGCTGACCATTATGACTATTAGGAATTCTCTTAGATGTTAGTCATAGTAACCAAAGTTGATAAATTTTAGTTACCATAAAGATATATTCACAACAATTTTTTCTAATTGACTTTTTTATTTAAGTTTTTTTAGAGACTAAACAAATTAAACTGTCTTTTGTCGAACGTATAAAACTAGTCAGAGCATTTTTTCAACTGATTTGAGTCTTATCTTTTCCTCTGAAAGCATTCAAAAGCAATTTGTTCTCTATACCGTCACATATTTGTTATGCGGGTAAATGATTACGTGCTCCATCTCACCGTGACTATTGTGGTTTACTACGGGATTACAACAGTTGAATATTCAAATGGTTTCAGTCAGTCTGTAAAATAAATTAGAAATCGGGTCGAAACAAGAATCTATTTGATGTTGTGAAGCAATTTCTGGTTTTATTACATCTATTCGGTAAATTAATTACAAGGCTTAGGAACCGCATTTCAAAACGTTTTCGCCTTTCTGGACGAATCTGGAAAGTGAAGGTTTCCACCATTAGTGGAATGCAATTTTTAATATTAAATTATACTTGTTGTTCAAACTACAAATTTAATACTTTAATTAACAAATATTTAATAAAAACCCAATTACGTTTTTCAGGTAATTCATTGTTAAGAAAACTATTTCTTGAAATTTTTACTTCTAGACCGATTTTTCAACTCATTTCTTTCTATACATTTTTACATACTTGTATGGTACTTTTCACTTCCGTTTTAACAACTATTTAAATTAGCAAAACATTTTAGATTTCGATTATTATCTTATAAAACATAAAATATACGAAAACAAAATTAGCTAAGTTTTGATTTTGTTTAATTCCAGCTACCAAAAATTATAGACCATTAAAGGTCGTTCAGTTAAAATATTTCATATTCAATGATCCGATTCAATTAATTTCTCCATATAATAAAAATAAATTAAACTAAAATATTCTCAATGAAAATGTTATTTAAATATTTTATTTAAAAACTACTTGAGCTTTAAACAACAATTACAAAACAAGTACTCGTAGTTTAAATGATGGCATGTTGATAAAGAAATTATTGTTATCACGATACTCTTAATATTACTTTGTTTTATAAACAAATTAATTAAAGCGATTAATTCAAGTATAAACTCTTGGTGATACATATAATTAATTTTGATTATTATTGACGTCTTAATTAAAATCGTACTAGTATATGTATATTTGCATTTCAGAATACAATCGCTTTTAAATTGTTTTGTTTTTGTAATAACGATAAATAATTGATTTATTATTACAATGCATCAAGTAGAATTTTGTTTATAAAATTATCTCAACCTTGAAATTTTAATATCGACGAACGAAATTGATTTCGCCTTTAAAACTAACTGTATTACATAAATATTATTCAATATTAAATTCTTTGGACAACTATAAAATTATACAAGACTAAATGACTAATGAGATTTATTTAAAAATTAAACGCCGCATAAAAAAAAAAATCTTGGGAAAAAAATTATAACACTTTTTGCTGTAATTTAATAATTCGAATCAAAACAAGAACACAAAATTCGTGGTCTATTCATTAAACACCTACAACTTTGATTTATTGTTTAAATTGTTATTGTTCAGGTTTCTATATTTTATTAATGGTAATTTCTAAAATATAATGAAATTTATTGTAAGTAATTATAGTTTTACGAGCTGATTAAGCATAGCTTTCATTGCGGTTCTGATTCAATAAATATTTGATTGAAAAATTTGAAACTTTTGTATTGTTCTGTTGTTAAATTAATTACTTGTAACGAATTAATGTGTTTTTTTTTGTATAATAATAACAAAGAAACGGAATAATAAAAGTTGATGCGGGATCAACGGTTAGTCGTGGTAAAATTTTCGTCAATAACCATTATTTTTTATTAAACTGTACATATATTGGTTTTATGATGAAATTGAAAATTCGGCAATCGATGTCAAAGTCAATTATTGTTAAATCGGGATTTTGACAAGATTGTGATTTTTCGATGTAACAGTGGTGTGTTGTTTCAAGACCATGACAAAATATTTTAATGGCTCGTTTATTGTTTACGGTAACATTTTTATTGTTTTTTTATTTTTTGGAACATCAAAAATACAATGTCAGTCATGGGAAATGAAAATTGTTATTGTTTTTCGGATACGGTATTTGAAATGTTTGTTTCTAAAAATAAAAAGCAGTTAGCCTAACCAAATGGAATTTGAGAGATGTTGAAATGAACTCGAATAATTCATGGGCTGCAAATAAAGTTGTTTCATTTTAGTACGAATTTTGATTTTCAATATATTGAAGTTTACTATTAGAAGTTTTTCTCAAAATAGGGTTCGGCAAATATCTTTTATAAATGGCTCACTAAATTATTATTTCTGGTTCAATAAGAGATATTTCAAATGAGAAAATTATAGTCATTACTTACCGTGACTTGCGATACCCAGTCATTTTTCTGTTTCACAGATTTGTTTATATGGATATGATAATATAATTTATATCAACTGTAAAGTGGTCGTTCGTAAAAAAAACAATTAAAAATTGTAATATTAAAAGTGTATGGTCCGTTTGACACCTTTATCTAATTATAAAACTCTTAAAGCTAAGGGCAAGGTAGCCTCTAACGTCACCTATTATTTTGAATTTTGACAAAAATTATATTTGTATTCTATAGGTTCAGTTCAAGCTTTGACAATTAGTATTTGCAAAATGTTTGAATCTGAAACCAATTACTTGGTGTTACTTAAGATTAAATTACTGCATATTTTTGCTTTTTCCAAACTAAGAATCTCATACCACTGTAAAAGGCACCTCACAATGAATGCTAAATATTTTACTATTATAAACCATTGAGCAAGTGTATAGGCTTAGAGCGTTAACAGTTTCCTTAACTTAAATTGTGCAAATATTAAATAGTCAAACATGGTATAAGAATGGCGTTCGATGTTGAAAGGCCGAATGTCGGAAGACGGAATGTCGAAAGGCCGAACGCCGAAGGGCCGACTGGGTCGGAGAGGTAAATGTCGAAAAACCGAATTTCATATAGATGAATGTGTCGAAAGGCCGAAAGTGTTAAAAGACCGAATGGGTCGAAAGGCTGAATGTCGAAAGGGCGAATGGGTCGAAGGGCTAAAGTGCGGAAAGGAGAATTTTTTGCGTTGCTGTTGATACAGTTGTCACAATATTTTACTGTATTATTTGGATACATAGTTTAGGTGTGTTTATACTATATGTACTATAAGGCCTACTGCTACGCACATGAAAAATGGTAGAAAATATTTACCGTCAATGGGTGTTGGTGGTTTTAGTATGTTTTTGGTTTTAGTAAATAAGATTTTGTTACTTGAATACACGTGTTGTTAATCTCTTTGTGTTTTTGTGAATTCACGAAACAACTATGATATTATTGAAATCATGCATTATGTGAACACAATGAAATAATTTTTTTTTTTACATGGTATTTATTATAGGGTATTCATTACATACTGAAGGGTATTTATTAAATACTGAATCAAATTGTTTTCTAATTAATTTAATTAATATTATAAATTATAAATTATCTAAATAAATAAATAAATAGATAAATAAAATGCGAATTTAGAAATATTGGTTTATGTTAAGTTAAGATTTGATTTTTAACACAAAATGATGAGTTCATTTACGTGAACAAAGTGGAATTATGTTAAATCATTTTGGAAGGCTAAATGTTTTTGAGATTAATGGTTGTCTTAATGGATTTATTGAAATTTAGATGGTAGGATGTACGAACAATCGTCATAATTACGTATATGACACATCGATACATTTGTAAGAAAGTAAGGGTTCATTTTCATTGCATTTATTTATTGTTTTATTTATTTTGCATGCTTGATTTAGCAGGGAATTAGGTTCGTGAACTGAGTTAAATTTTTGGATATATTCATATTTATTTATTAATAAAGATATCGAATTTCTAAATTATTGATTAGGTGCAGGTTTTTGGTGGCGGAGATCTCTTCAATTGGTGAATGATTCTAATTGGATTTTTATATCCAAAAATGACTAAGTTGAAGGAAATCATTAGAATATGTACACTATCAGACATAAATATTTGGACGACGTCCGGGATTAATCACTGGAGCTGATTTTGAGGTACCTGATTTTGCTACTCTGCAAATTACCGCTCAGTCGGCTTAAATAAAGTCGTGGGCGTCTACAACGATGCTTATTTTTGTTGATCCGGTTTCAACAAATTTCTTTTTATGAAACTGATGCTACCGTTTGATATTACATATTGTAGGGATTTATTTTGATAAGTTTCTTGTCGTTGCAATGCTTTTATTATAAATTTTTTAACGCTTTCATCTATTTCTTTGGAGAGGCTCATTTTTCAATTCCTAAATTAAATTTTTGAATATATAGTTAAAATTTTAGTTCTAAAATATCAAAAATATAGTATCTTCTGCTAAAATCAATCACTTTATTGGTAATGAATTGTAATTTATATTAATGTTGCTGTTTCGTTAAATATTTATGTATATAAATTGAAATATTATACTAATTAAATGAATAGCATTGTACGTTATCTAGGATAAGGGAAATTTCTTTTTTTGTGATATTGTAAACTACATTGCATTGCAAAAATATTTGAGGTATTAATGAAAATGTTTCAACACTTTCTGTCAGTTTAATTTAATTTAATTATATCAAAGTATCATAGTTTGTTCGGGTATTTTTGTCTGATGGTCTAGTTGATATTAAGTATATTTAATTATATATAATTGTTAGATCGCCTCCAAGCTACAAAAATATTGGTAAATTCTCGCTCAACATCCAGAAACTCCAAGCAACAGTTATGTAGCGTAGATAATCTATTGATATCTATTTTATTTTATTTATCACTAACTAATTTATATAAGTAAATTTCTATTAATTAAGTAGTAAAGCAATTTAGTTTTCAGTGATACCTGGGAAGCTCTATTTGAGTTTTATTAGTAAATATCATATATAGGTACTTGTAGTACTTAACTAAATTATTGATATTCTAGACTTTTTGCGTAGTATTATGATCAATGTTTAATTTATATTATATACTTTTATACATAAATAATTAATTACAACATTATTAATTTCCTTTTTTCTAGATTTGCAGGAAATTGCCGATTAGTTTAAATTGAATAGTATGGTTAAATATATATTTTCAACTTTTTATTTTTAAATCTAGTTGTAGTAGGTAAACAATTAATTAACTATTTACAGGAAAATGGTAACTAATATAATAAGTGCTGTGAATTTAAATTATAACTTAACAATTTAACATTTTTAAACATTATTTTAGAATTTTAGCTTAGAAGTGGGAGAGTTTACATAGACAATTCCATAAAATGTTAATTTTTGTAATGCTTGTATGTAATATATTGTGTTTTGCTCATTAATATATATTAATTAATTTAGTTTAAAATTATTTAAAGGTTTCTCTTCCTTAATTTGCTAATAAATAATTCAATTTTCAGAATATAACATAGTTCCAGAATCAATCTTTAATATGGGGATTAAATTAATCCTGAATTTCAGAATTAGATTTTACTTTGATATTATGGTGATTTATTAATTAAAATTAGTTTTCAGAGTTGCCTGGAAAATTATATATTGATTTTATTTGTTGATTCTTGATATACTTATAGTACATAACTGAATTATGGATGATTTTAGGCTGTTGTGGTGCTGTAACATTATCATTATTAAATTATTTATTATAAATTTTATAAAATAATTGAATTTTTAATTATTTATTCTCTTTTTCTTGATCGGTAGGAAATTTATGTTTAGTTTTAAGTAAAATTTTATGTTTTAAATGGTTTTTAACGTTTATTTTTATTCTTGTTGCAGTATGCAATAATTAATTAATTAGATATAGAAGGACCATGAAAAATAATATAAGCGCTGTTTTTGTAATCTTAGCTTTGTAATTTTAAATTTTCTTAAATATTTTATCAGGGAAATTAATGAAAGGCGGACAAGGGGGACATTACAACATTAATAATTTTTTAAGTCCTGATTTAGATTTAGGGAGTCCTGAGTATCCGGCCCTGGATTCCACAGAAATGATCATCTAATAATGTAGTTAGATTGTGCTGTCTTGTGCTAAACTATTTATTATATATAATACTAATAATTTACTAACTATCGATCGCTTGGTGTCTGTTACCGGGTGAGTCTGTCCCTACTAATAATCCTATCCAATCCTTCGGTTTTGTTATATGTAAAAAGGTGTACGATGGCTGCCTGGCTAGTGGCGGATATCACACTATTAGACTTATGTGGTTATCGATGTGGCGCCTTTCTTTACTGGGTGAATATTGTTATGTTTGGCTTCATAGAAAGCTGAGTATTATGGTACATATTCCCTTGGTGAGGGAGAGTTACGGTGTCGTGTTGTAATATGGGTGTAGTGGTGTGGTATTCGCATTTATAATACGGGAAACTTGCTTAATGCTTGATCGTACATTCAAATCAATCAATCAATCAATCAATCAATTGTGAAATGATTTAAATAAATTGAAAATGCGTGCTAATAAATCCTGTGTATGTAGCATATTAATGTGATCAAAATTTGTCGTAAAAAAATGTATTTATTTGTCTTTTTGTTTTATAAGTAATTAATTTTTAATTATATGACAAGAAATACGGCAGAAGATTTTAATATTTAAGGCGACTTACTATTAAACATATTTAAACAAAAAATTTTAATAAAAATATAAATTTTGGTTTTCATAAAAATATAAACTTTCCACACATTCGGCCTTTCGAAATTCGGCCTTTCGATATTCGGCCTTTCGAGCCTTTCGACCTTGCGACAAAATCGGCCTTTCGACACATTTAGCTTTTCGACGTTCGGCCTTCGACGTTCGACCTTTCGAATTTCGGCCGTTCGACATTCGACCTTTCGACATTCGGCCTTTCTGCCCTATTCCAAGAGTGAAACTCAACCTCGGTTTATCAACAATAAGATTTATTTAGGATTTAGACAACAACAAAATGTCATATTAATTCAATAAAAAAGTTATCTAGAATTAATGTTTAAAAGCTGCGGGGCTATTCCTGAATACGATACGAATTCGATTGTTTAAGGTTCTCATTTGATTTAAATAAGAAACGAGCGAACCTGATTTAACTGAAGTAAGAATTTTATATTTGCGTATTCGTATCGTATTCAAAAATGGTCCCGCTGGTAAATTCTGAAATCGCAATTTTTAAACTTGTGCTTAAGCTAGTTAAGCCGTTAACTATTTTAAACTTGATTTAAACTTAAAAGCTCATAAAATTGTATACCATTTAATATTTTCCGTATTTAGAGTATTAGTTAAGAGAGTAATGGTTAAGAAGAGGTGCTTATAACAGATCAAAAATTTGCAATAATTATTGTTTTTTTTTTTTAGATTAAGACTAAGATTAAGATTTAGAATATAAGAATAATAAGAATAATTAAAAAAAGCAAAAATATTGTCACTAATTTTTGTAGCACGGCGATACCGTGCTCTTCTTTTCGTAGCTGTTTCATCAATGCGGGCAGGTCATTATATAATACTATTGCCATATATCTAATAGATTTTGGATGAACCTACGGCATATGTAATTTAGATGCTGATATTGTGCTGTGGTTGTTAACATTGCTATGGACGGTGAATGAAGTCGTAGGATGTAAAAAATTATTTACAATATCGTGTATCATCAATACAACATTTTGCTGGTATAATATTTCGACAGGAAGAAGGGTATGCAATTCGTGGGTCCATGTAGTTCGGGAACGTTGATCAAACCCAAATAAATCTTTTATAACCTTATTTTGGAAAATTTGCAATTCGCTGATTTTAGTTTTATTTAATGAACCCAAAATCCCAACTCCATAAATAAGATTATTGTGAAACAAACAGCAATAAATACCGACAATTGAAGAAAGTTTCTTTCCACTTCATTGGCGTGTTCTACAGTTCATTTGTTTATCCAAATTAAACCTAGACATTTCAAATTTAGAAATTCTTCACATTCTATAATATTTAATTTTGGCGGCGTTGTACTGTATTTTATTATTATTGATCCATGATGCAATTTTTTTTCATCGATAATTCTAATTTTATTTCGTTGTATTCGCATCATAATCGATTGATCATCAGCAAATAATTTCGGTCTTGCAGTATAACGCATACGACGGCTTCTGTTGTTGAACTACAATTAACTTAGGCAGCGATGAGTTTTATTTTACGTTAACAAGTTGTCGACGATTTTTTATGAAAAGGTTTAACCATTTTAGGGACGTTTCATTCAATCCCGATCTTGTTAGTTTACGTTACGAGATATTCAGGTTAACTGAGTCGAAAGTTTTTTTTAAATCTATAAAGATGACACTAACATTACGTTTGCAATACAACGAATACTGTATCGAATAATACTGTGCTTGTATTAGAAGACTGAATAAAGTCATATTTTTCTGTGTTTAATATGTTATTGGTTTCCAAAAACTTCGTAAATCTACTGACTTCCCGCATTAAATTATGAAAGTTTTAAGGAATTTCTTAATATAATGCTTTGTTGTTGTACAAATGATGAGACTTAACGTATTTGAGGCAATATGGTAATTCCTGTTGAGTTATTTACTCCATGAATCATATTTATAATTCAGCTGAGTTGTTGAGACTATTATCGACCTTTTCGAATTTCAGTTGTTGGACTATTATCGACCTTTTCTAAATTCGTTCAAATTCTAAGATGCTTGATTCGTTCTAAGTCTAAGTGTAATTGTACGGCTGTTGGCCACAAATTCTCTTTTGAGGTTATGATCACGGATAGATATTATAAAAGAGTCAGGTAGCCTATTTATATTTTTATTTCGATTTGGTTTTTGATAGAATTGTTAGATGTTTTCATTGGATAGTCCAATTTCTACTTTTGAATTCATTTATCGGATAATTTCCTTTAAATTTTCGATTAGTCCCCTTTGTATACCTATGTTGTTTTGAGTTATTCTTGCACAATGTTAATAATTCTAAAGTTGACATTTTCTTCAGCTTTCAGGTATACCACCATCCGGATTGGCACTTACGGGGTTTGATTAAGGTTATCCATTTTTGTTGTTTTTATGTTTCCTAAGTGACACTGCTTTGTCATTATTTATAATAAACTTTCCAGAAAACCACACTTATAAACTTTCTTTTTTTACTTTATTCAATTGCTCAATCACCTATCTCTTAAAACTTCGAATGAGAAGTTGGTCTTCAATTTCCCTTACAATTAAAATATTATTTCGGCCTAAAAAGACCAAAATATTGAAATCCTATCAAAAAGATCAAACATTTGGTTGGTCTCAGTCTAAAAAAGCAAAAAAAAACCCATAGTATCTCGAGAGTGGCTTGTTCAATTTAGAATTTTTTTTTTTTTGCCAATCTGTTTCTATGGTTAAGGCCGAGACTTGAAAAGCTTTTGGAACCTGTGCGTCAAATGCCTGATTATAGAAACATTTACCAATTTTTTATATATGCTGGTTTGAATATTGAGTTGGGTATTGAGTTTGGGGTTGAGTTAAAGATTAAATCAGAGATCAGTTTGCGGTTTGTGTTAAAGTTAAGTTGGACTAAGTTGGGGTTGGATTAAGATATAGTGAACAGTTGGCTAATTTTTATACTTATATGCTAGTTTGAGTGAGTAAGTGAGTAAGTGAGTAAGTTTGTATGTATGTGCAACATACTTATGTGTATGATTTATAGATTAAGTTCTGGAATATGGCCAAGTATGAGGGAACTTGCCTGTTTCTCAATCAATTATGATGAAATTTGGCTTGTGCATCCAACCCTGTACTTTTGCATTATATATAGTACATATTTGGATATTATTCAATTATAATTGTTATACGTTATATACTTAAATTTTATTACCATGTAAATTATACATTTTTATTGTTTGCATTATATACTAATTCCAAAATATATATTCTCTCATTAATATGTAATTATTTTTTTATGTATGTAAATACGGAAAACCAAATACAAAAACACTAATTGGTTTTCTCTGCTCTTGACCATCTGAAAATGATCGATGGTAAAAATATAAAAGAAACTCTCGATCATTCTTCTTTAAGAGCTCAACCAGATATTTTGTCAAAAATAAAATTATTATAACGTTGGTTTTTGGACATTGCATTTTTATTTTAATTCAACATCGGAACAAACAAGCTATTCGCACGGCCGCGGGTACAACATTGGTCACAGCGGAAAACTAGCGGTGAATAGAATACCACTAAACAACGAAATAAAACTAGCCCAACTCACCAGCTGTAAATTTAGTTGTCGTGCTGTAAATTTTCATCGTAAATAAAAACAACAACTTACTTCTAGTACCACCACATCATTTGCATCATACGAACGCAGATCGTGATACCATAATTCATCATCAAACAACATTTTTGCAGCTATTACATAAACAAAGTAGAGCTAATGCAAGGTAAATTATTTATTCTAATTGTAAATCATAACAGTAAAATATCTAATTGAATTATTTTTTCAAAAGCGTAAAAACATGAGAACAATTAAAAAAAGAGTTAACAGTACAATTCGAAGATTCTCGTTCTGTCGAGCAATTGCAAATTTAATTGATTATACTCTGTCAATATGCAAACGAATATGTTCGTACTTTTGCCCACAAAATTGAGAAAACGCTTATCGCCCTAAACAGTGCATATATCCGGAGAGAAGGGTCAAAATCTAAAAATGTGATCCAAAATTTAAATGAAGCAACCGCCTTAAGATCATTTCAAGATGATCTGAACCTTTCCATCGCAACAATAGTTAAAGCTTGTCGAGTCACAAACATTGGAGGATGCAGTAGATAAAGCCATAGAAGAAGAGATGTCTTTGATGAACAAACAGAGGCAACATTTAGCCAAAAATTGTTTTCAAAATAATAAACCTAGTACGTGATATATAGCCAATACATCAAATTACCGAAATTCGCCATCTGGAGACGTGAAAGTAAATTCTGATTTCAAAATGAATACTAAACCTGTTAGATGCTTATATTGCAAAAATCTGGGACACATGTTGAAAGATTGTAGGAAACGATTGTACAATAATCAGCGAAGAAAGAATAATAACCAGCCTATAACTAGTAATGTACATATGGCGGAAAACTCCAACGAACTTGATCAGACGAAACAGAATACAGTTGTTCGAGTTCAAAACCTATGAATCTGTATTCTTCTGCTTTCACACCAATTAATTCGGATGTTAAATTAGCAGATTTATTTAGAAACGAAAACGACACAAATATTTTCGAAACCAAAACTGATTTTGCTAATTCCGCTCCTAATTCTGTTAATAAAAATAATGAGTTACCATTAACTGTATGCGCTAATAAAAAAATATCAGATGTCGGTCAACCAAAGTATAAGAAGCCAACAACACTACTATGCCAATCGTTAGATAAGCAATCATAGACATAACAGAAGCCCCAAACGTGTATTTCCTTATCGATACTGGAGCAGACGTCAGCTTAATAAAAAAATCATAAATAAATCCACACAAAGTTTGTAATCCTGAACTTAAATGTATAATCAAAGGTATTACGTTCGAAAAAGTCGAAACATTAGCACTTTGTACTGCCAAAATATTATTAAGCGATTCAAAGATAGACCAAAAATTCAAATAGTTCCAGATTCATTTCCAATTCAGTCAGATGGAATTTTAGGAAAGGATTTCTTAAAAGAAAATAAATGTAATATTGACTTCAACAAATCCATCATACAAGTATCCAGTCTTGGCGCACAATATCTGCTAGTATTTTGCAGTTTACCTAGTTCTAAAAAATTATACTTTCACCTAATCCATATCAAACGGAAAACGAGTACGTTTGTCTGTCACATCAAATTATTCGAGGTGTTTATGTAGCTAGCTCATTACTTAGTTTTTCTCAAAATACAATCCCAGTAATTTTAGTGAATACCAACGATTATCCAGTCAATATTGGTAAAATAAAACTATGCTTTGAATTAGCTAGTTCCTTTGAAATAATTAATATTGAAAAATGGAATCCAAATGTAGAAGGAAGATTGACTAAGCTTACCGAAAGTCTAAACCTCAGTCACTTGAATCAAAAAGCAAAATCTTCCATACTGAAAATTTGCCGTGATTTCAACGATGTCTTCTACTTAGAAGGCGATACTCTGTCTGCTACAAATGCGTTTTTTCATAAGATTCCAACATTTAAAAATTCGCAACCTATTCACGTCAAACAATATCGACTCCCCGAAGCAGCTTTGAAGGAGGTTAATAAACAAGTTGATAAGATGATAGACGAAAAAATTATCGAACCAAGTACTAGTCCTTGGAACTTTCCTTTATTGATCGTTTCCAAGAAATCTCCTGGTGATGAACGAAAATGGCGTTTAGTTTTAAACTTTCAAAGGTTAGACCACATAACTAGTGATTAATTTTTCCCTTTGCCGAACATAACAGAGATATTAGACCAACTGGGCAAAGCAATGTATTTTACAACACTCGATTTGGCAAATGGTTATCATGAAGTTAAACTGCACGCTGATGATAAAGAAAAGACAGCATTTAGTACCCAAGCCGGTCATTACCATTTTATGCGAATGCCTTTTGGCCTGAAGAGTGCTCCAATTATATTTCAGCGACTCATGAACACGATATTGTTGGGACTAAATGAAAATGAACGATATTGTTAGGACTAAATTAAACGCAAAAGATGTTAGATGTTTTCTTGGTTTTTCTGGATACTATGTAGACGATTTATTAGAGATTAGTCCAAAATCTCCGAACATTTAAGTCGATTGTTAAGGAAAAATGTAAAATTTGAATGGAATGCTCATTGTGACGAAGCATTCAATAAATTACGAAGAGCCGTTACTTCATCTCCTATACTTTAACGTCCTAATTTCACTGACGACTTTATTCTAACTACTGACGGGAGTGATTACGCGATCGGAGCGATTCTATCACAAGATGTCGTAGGAAGAGATCTACCATTCTGATTTACGAGTAGATTGCTAAACGATGCCGAATCAAACTACCCTACCGTGGAAAAGGAGCTATTGGCCATAGTTTGGGCTACCCAACGATTTCATCCTTACCTATACGGCAGAAAATTTGTGATAAGGACTGATTATCGTCCTTTAATCTGGCTAAAAAAAAAACCTCAAACCTTCTTCTCGTCTAATCCCATGGCGACTCGAATTAGATGAATATTCATATGAAATAGAGTTAGTACACTTAGTTGTTTCAAAAATTGTGGAAGCCTCAACATATCTGAATCCGCTAAAACAATTGCAGCTGTAACCAGAGCACATTGACACTGGAGATATATCTGCGGATACTACAACACAAACTTCCGATATTTCAATTTTTGGTAATTCGTTAACTTGGTCAGCTCATTCTACGAATTCTATTCCGAACGACAATGCATCAACACCAAGACTTCTCACATTCGAAGAAGACATAAATTAAATTATAAACGAATTCCGTATTACTCCTCTTGGTGGACATCAGGGATATTCAAGAACAATTAAGCGACTCAAACAATATTACGAAGTTTCCTAGTATGAATAAATGTATCAAGTTATTAATTATAAAATGTTCTTTATGCCAAAAAACTACAACTTCAAGAAATCCATGCAATACAATTTTTATGGATATCGTATGCCCAATGATCGTTTCGCATAATGGGAATAAATATTTATTAACGATACAAGGCGATCTCTTAAAATATTCGATGGCAATTCCAATTCGGTCCCAAGGCACGAATACAGTGGCTAAGGCTTTTTCTGAACCATTTTTATTCAGCTTTGGTTTGCCTAATTCTTTAGTGACGGGTCAGGGATCAAATTTCATGTCAGAAATGTTAAGTCAAATTTGCAAAATCCTTAAAATTAAAAAAATTAATCCAACCGCTTATCATCCTGAGTCGAACGGTGCTTTAGAACGTTCGCATCGTACGCTAACCGAATTTTTGCGAAATTTTGTTAATGATGATCCGTTAGCTTGGGATCAATGGATCCCTTCTTTAAGAGCTCAACCAGATATTTTGTCAAAAATAAAATTATTATAACGTTGGTTATTTGACATTGCATTTTTATTTTAATTCAACATCGAAACATACAAGCTATCCACACGAGTATGATGGAACTGGACAATTTCTCAACCAAATATGATGAAATTTGAAATGTGTGTTGGAAATTGGATTTTAAAATGATTTTTGAATTGGATTAATGAAAACCGAAGTTCTGATCAACTTATGAGGTTTCAGCCCTTTATATTTTTTGTTTTTAAAATCAACTTTTACAGGGTACATTTCGCACACGTCGACACTAGTTACCGCCATTTTTAATGTTTGCAAAAGAGTGGATTTGTGAACTAATAACAACTTGCTTCGGCAGACATAGAAACGATTGTCTCGAAAATTATTCGATGGGCTGACGGCTGACGTTATATGTAATTAATGTAAAAGTCTCAATAGTGATTGATTTCGGCCTGTAAGCCATAGAATTTTAACGTTTTTCAATAATTTTCAATAAGTAAATTATTTTCTTTTTCATTGCTATAAAATGGTAAATTAAATCAATTAATTAAATTCAGGAAATTAAAAGAGTTAATTAAATTA
Organism: Tipula vernalis; assembly: GCA_958295665.1. NCBI lineage: Eukaryota > Metazoa > Arthropoda > Insecta > Diptera > Tipulidae > Tipula > Tipula vernalis. Next base: position 357,319,748 of record OY282558.1, on the reverse strand, counting down.
AATAAATTATTTAAAATAAATAAAAATAAGGTAATTTAAGTGAATTAAATTAAAAAATTGAGGTATGGCCAACACACGACTTTCTTTTACGAATAGAGAATTTTGAGAAATTTTATTTTTTTTTAAACTTTTTTTTTTTAATTTTTAAATATTTAAATTTTTTTTTAATTTTTTATTTTTTATTTTTATTTGTTTTTAATTTTTGGAAACATTTTGTTTCCAGTAGTTTTTTGTAAACCCTATACTTTTTAAGAAATTTGCAAAATAAATTTTCTGGACCAAGGGAGTGTCCACTTCCGGTTAGCCGATTTGGAGTAATATTCACTGGGACCTCCAAATTTATCAAAAAAGCTTAAATCTGAAGTTTCAGTTCGATTGGTTAAACCATCTGGGCTGTAGAGAGGACACAGACAGACTGACAGACTAACAGACTGACAGACTGACAGACTGACATACTGACAGACTGACATACTGACAGACTGACAGACTGACAGACTGACAGACTGACAGACTGACTGACAGACTGACAGACTGACAGACTGACAGACTGACAGACTGACAGACTGACAGACTGACAGACTGACAGACTGACAGACTGACAGACTGACAGACTGACAGACTGACAGACTGACAGACTGACAGACTGACAGACTGACAGACTGACAGACTGACAGACTGACAGACTGACAGACTGACAGACTGACAGACTGACAGACTGACAGACTGACAGACTGACAGACTGACAGACTGACAGACTGACAGACTGACAGACTGACAGACTGACAGACTGACAGACTGACAGACTGACAGACGGACAGACGGACAGACGGACAGACGGACAGACTGACAGACGGACAGACTGACAGACTGACAGACTGACAGACAGACAGACTGACAGACTGACAGACTGACAGACTGACAGACTGACAGACTGACAGACTGACAGACTGACAGACTGACAGACTGACAGACTGACAGACTGACAGACTGACAGACTGACAGACTGACAGACTGACAGACTGACAGACTGACAGACTGACAGATTGACAGACTGACAGACTGACAGACTGACAGACTGACAGACTGACAGACTGACAGACTGACAGACTGACAGACTGACAGACTGACAGACTGACAGACTGACAGACTGACAGACTGACAGACTGACAGACTGACAGACTGACAGACTGACAGTCAGACAGACAGACAACAAATTTTCATGATTACTATACTTTATTTTACTAGAGTAAAAGAAAGTAAAAATAAAGTACGAAGAGACGAAATAAAATAAACAAAATAATTCAAAAATTTAAATGGAATAATTATAATCAATTATACTATAAAAATTATCTATAGTAATTTGATCAAACAAATAAATTAACAAATTAAATTAAAATCCTTCTGTTCCTGGCATGTTTTACACCGTACCGTTCACGAAAAGGTCTGGCCGGACCTTCATATGATTTGTATATAACAATACTGAACATATAGTGAAAACTCCTTTTAAGAGTTCTTAAAACATATTAAATCATTTATTTATACATTTTAATTTAGTTTTTGTTTAATTTTTATTCAATTCTCACATTTAAGACATTTCATATGTTAATATAAAAAAAAAAATTTTTTTTTTAAATTTTAAAAATTAATTTTAAAAACCATAAACTTTATTGTCTTTCTTTTATCGTAATATTTGTTTAAAAACTTTTTAGACCGGTTTCGAGCTTCGCTCTTCGTCAGTGTCAATTTACAACTAAAAAATGTATCGTAAAAATTGTGATGAAATTATTTTTCTATTTCCAAGATCATGTCATATAATTTATTTGTTTTAAAGTTTGTTTGATCATTAAGAAGTAATGTGTTGTGGCGCTGTTGATATACTATATTTCTAATTCTTCCACCTTATCCATTAAGTTGCCTTTGCTAAATCTGTGTAGAATTTTTAGGTTGGGTTCTTGATTAGTGTATGTGTGGCCATCTTCTGCTAAATGTTGTGCATAATTTAATTTGTATTTATGCCGCACCTGTTTAAGTTCGTCTGTGTGTTCTTTAAATCTTACTGTAAATGAACGTCCCGTTTGGCCAATATAACATTTTTTCACAATCATTACATAACAGTCGGTAAATTTCGCTTTCTTGTTGTTCTTTCTTTTGGATTCGTAATAATTGCGAAAGTTTTCGATTGGTTTTGAATGCTAGGGTGAAGCCATATTGATGTCTAATTCGTTTTAATATGTTAGACGTGTGACTGTGGTTGTATCCGATTGAAATATATTTTGTGTTGTTGTTGTCTTCATTAAGACGTAATGTGGTTATATGGTGTGGTTGTATTTTATTTTTAATTTTAAAATTGATGCGATCTATAGTGTCCTCAGTGTATCCATTTTTAATAGCTATGTGTTTTATGGTAGTTGATTCATCTTCATAATCTCTTTTTTTTGCATTGGTATACTATTTAGACGGTTTATTAGATGGTGATATGCGGCTATTTCATGTTGATATGGGTGGTGTAATGAATTATGTATAGTGTGATCAGTTTGAGTTGGTTTACGGAATATTTTGAGGTTGTGTTTATTGTCTATGTTTTGTATTGTTAAATCCAAGAAATTAATATTTTTGTTGGCTTCTAATTCTAGTGTAAATTTAATGTTTTTGTGTATATTATTGATATAATTATGCATATTGTTAAGTTGGCGAAGTGTTCCGTTGAATAGAAAAAATTTAGAAGTAAGATTTAAAGAACACACGGACGAACTTAAACAGGTGCGGCATAAATACAAATAAAATTAAGAACAACATATAGCAAAAGATGCCCACACATACACTAACTTAATGGATATAGTGGAAGAATTTGAAATATATCAACAGCGCAGCGCCACCACCCATTACTTCTTAATAATCAAACAAACTTTAAAACAAATAAATTATATGACATGATCTTGGAAATAGAAAAATAATTTCATCACAATTTTTACGATGCATTTTTTAGTTGTAAATTGACACTGACGAAGAGCGAAGCTCGAAACCGTTCTAAGAAGTTTTTAAACAAATATTACGATAAAAGATAGACAATAAAGTTTATGTTTTTTAAAATTAATTTTTTAAATTTTAAATTTTTTTTTTTTAATTTTAACTTAAACACGTGATAAAGACACAGCAAACCCCAAATAATTATGGATCATAACCATTATTATAATACTTATTTCATATGTTCTGTTGTAGGCGGTCGGATCAGCGCATAAGACGCACGCCAAACCGTATTTCGTTGAAATTTGTCATTTATTCGGCAAACTTAGCATGATTTCTTATCGGTTTATATTCTGCTTATGCTAGACTGTATAACTCTCTTCTGGATCGGTATCCGGAAGAAAGATTTGATTCCATTTTTTACGAGAAACTTCCTCCCTCGGATTATTCATCATTTCCTTTATTCGAGGCGTGACCAACTGCTTCATCGAAGAATGTAGGAATTGTCGGCGTGCGTCAGTGTTTTCATTCTTTTTTTTTTCTTCTACATCCAACACATAATAAAGTAATGGCGATCGCTTCGTTCGGCAATTACAACAATATTCTCCTATCATTTGGTCCATTCGGTCAACACTTCCTTTGTTCTTATTATAAAACATATTAGCATTTGGTTTTTGTAGATTCACCAACGACTTCAGTATCATAATGAAATGATGAACATAGAGAACGTTTTTTTTTTCTTCGATACAAACTAAATTCAAGCACGTAAGACGAAAAACTGTTAACAGCACTGGACGGCTGCGATCTGCTAGCATCTCTTTCGGAATATATTTTGTATTCTACCGTGGAGTCCCAGCAAAAGCCAATCCTGTCGAGCGAAGTTTTTCAACGCCACCTAATGTAGTAAAAAATTATCAGCAACAATCGTTCGACCACTAAATATGTATTTATTAGTGAGCTAGAGGAGCGTTCTTATTCCTTGGTTGCATTCTCTCTATTTTCCAGATTCTTTACCTGTATATAAAATGCCTTTGCAAGGATAATCGCTAAATTTTCATTCCATATAGCACTGGTTTGGACGGAATGTACTTAGTGAATTTCGTATTTCCTTTCTAAGGGAAGAGCTGCTCGTCAACAGTTCAGTCACATGCAATATTTTTTCCAATTCAATTAAGAAAACACAAAAATATATACATCCAAAAAATAATACTGTATTCTATTAGCACGGAATATTTTTTTTTTCCAAAAGCAAAGAATTTCTATATGATAAACGTTAAGGTCTAGGTAGACCAAATCGTTTACAAGAGGTATGGAAATCGTTTTTTTGTTTTTTTTTGTGACCAAATCTAAGAGAAAGTGTTGATTGAGGAATTCATTACATTTCATATAGGTGTAGAGAGTATTTAAAAAAAAACTTTTTTTTAATTCAGAAAGGTCTGGGGAGACCTTGAAATGAACAGAAGGGTTAAAGTTATTGAAGGAAACTTAAATAAATTAAATAAAAATAAATACATTTTATACAATAAAAAGTAAATTAATTAAATGATATAAAATAAAGAAATCAAGTAAAATAAATAAGTAAATAAAAACAACGCACGAGTTCACGCTCAACTCGCAAAATATTTATGGGAAACATTGTTTGTAAAAGTACCTAGTTACTGTTTTGGTTCAAAAAGTCAATAAATTATTATTCTATTTTAGGTTTGGAAGATGAACCTTTGACATTAATAGGAAAATTGAAAATTGAAATTTATAATTTCGATAATTTTTTGGCATTGAGAAATACATACGAATATTCTTCAGTATAGCAATGTCTCGGCGAGCATGAGTGAAATACTCTTCTGTTAAGTTAATCATCTAGACTTGCCCTATTAATGTTCTTTATTTAATTAAAGTATTAAGATTCCATCTTTAGAGTGTTGTGAATGGTCAAGGCAATCCCGGTGATCACCGCAAAGCGGTGTTGCTTTGTCACCATTAATTAGTTTGAAGTAACTTAAAGATATCGATTTTGTTAGACAAGGGCACTACATGTTGATCAAAGCGGATGGAAAGATGGTGGCGTTTCCTACTGCGATTTGCTTAACACATTTATAGCTTTTGTACTGAACAAAACCTGCCAATTAATTTCAAAACCAATACAAATATCGGTACAAGCCGGGCTGTCCCCTATATACATTCGATATAAAAATGTACATTGTGGTGTATTAGTGTTAGTGATGACGCCATATAAAAACACAACATAATAAAAATGTTCAAATTTTTTATAAATAAATTATAAATATTATAAAAAAGTAGCTAACACACCGACACGAGTCAATGCACATTTTTTAACCAGCAAGGCTTATATAAGACTTGTGTTGGTTTAACGCTAAGTCAGGCTTTTCAGTCATTTATACTACAAATTAATAGTTTACATTCGTTTTGATCCTATACGATATTCATTTTGATTCCTACCGGAATTTCCGTCCGGAATTTCCGTTCCATTTTTAATATGAATTTTTTTATTTGCCTCAGCAAAGATGCATTCACAATCACATCAAAAAATACAATAACTAAATTAAAGAAATTAAATAATTTAAATAAATCAATGAATAAATTAAATCCATACACATTAAATAGAGAAACAGAACTTAAACAAATTAAGTAAATTAAATTAAGCATGTAAAGTAAAAGGAAAATGTAAATTAAATAAGTTAAAAAATATAAATTTAACAAGTTATATAGATAAAAAGATGAAGAAGACAAGATAAAATAATCAAGTTGAATTAATTAATTAAATAAAATAAGTAAATAAATTTCTCAGTTAAATTAACAAAAAATTAAGTAATTTGAATGATTTAAAAGAATTAAGATAATTAAATATATTAAATAAATCAAATTAATTAATTAAAAAAAAATAAAAATAAACTAATCAAATAATTTATATTATAAATTATAATTAAGCTAAAGAATTCACATATACGATCATTTTTATTTGATTTCTATTGAAAAGATGATTGTTAAGTTGATTAATTGCATATCCACATCAATTACTGCTAAACACGACAAGGCTAATCCACAGTTCTAATATAAATTGGTAAATGCAAATAGTGAACACAAAGATAGTTTAACAAATCAATCAAAATTATGTAAAGTCCAATTAATAATTTTATTTGTACAATATCCAACTGTAATTATACTTTGTAAGGTTGATTAAATCGAGCACAAAACATATGTATTCACACGTATATTTGGCGAATTGTAATTAAGATTTTTCAAATATGATATGGGGAACAGATATTCGCTTTCAAATTAATCAATTACTTTGTCAATTTACAAGGTCAATTAAATTCTAATCCTGGTATACATAAACATTTTAATAATTAATGTTATATATACGACAATAAAATTATATGCTCTTGTCCTAGTTTGAAATTGTACTTTTTATAACCGCAAATACAACATACGAGTACACATTAATGAAAAAAGTAATAAAAAAACTACTGTTATAATACTACAGTTGTACTAATTTGATTGTATGTACATATGTTTATAAACACAAAAACCTCAAAAGTATTCGTTTTATGGCATTTTTCTGCATACAAATTTTTATATACAAAACATAAAATTAAAAACTATAAAAACAAAACAAAATTCTTTCCCACTGTGCTTACTAAATATTAAAACTACTTGTGTTCTCTGTGTATCGGTCAACATCACACCACAAATATCCTTAACATTTAACATTTACAATGGCTCTATGTACATTATAATGTGCGGCCGCGCAAAACAAAAATCACAAAACCAATTTAAATTAAATTACATGAATTTTATTTAATAATAATTAACAATAAGTTTATATAGTTTCTAATCTATGAAAATTATCAAATTCCATTAAACACCTTCTAACCAATTTTTATTTATTTTTTTTTTTTATTTTATATTTTTATATCTACCGACTCGAAGCTATTTCAACATAAGTATACAATAAAAATTCATGATTTTGTTGTAAATTTTATTTAAATTATTATCGTTTGATCGATTTAAATAAAAATATTTTTTATTTTTTTTGTTTTGTTTTTTAATTTCTAAGAAATATTTCTTAATGTGAAATTTATACGTACAATCGCAAATTGGAAATATGTATTGTGTTTATAAACTTAGTGTAGATACCATGCTAATTTAATTATTGATTATTTAACTTTTTTTTTTTTTTTTATTGTAAGGTCGTTAATTATAAAAATGTTTTTTGACAATTTTGTTTTAAATGATAAATTAATGTGTCGACAAATTACTAAGGACAATTCGGTTAATGGTGGAAAATAATTTTTATATTTTGTTCCACTTGGTTAAAATCTTAATAATTAATTAAACTTTGTTGTTTTAATTAGAACGAACCCACCTATAGCTTAGGTACAATATAAGCCTGCTGAAAAGGGTTTAACATCCAGAATGTCAAATTCTCACGAAAGATAAGTTTTGTGAAGTAGTATTGAAAGTTATTAGCTCGTTCTCGGAATATAAGTTTCCATGATGTATTAATGGAACACATGAGGCGGGTACCTCCTCATTTAAAAATCGTCATCTAATTGATCATAATTGGTGAATACGGGAATTACCAAACGGATACAAAACCCTGTATGCAATTTTTCTACAAACAAATTTTATTTGATTTTAATTTATTAACAAATATTTATTTTTGTAATGCTGCTGATATCCACACGATTTTAGCTTGCCTCACACACACTGACCCTCTTCTTTATTTGCTACCTGCCTTTAGCGCACCAAGATGTTGTCTGTCACCTGCTCCGTGAATTAATTAAGGTTTTGTGGTTAAAGTTGTTTTTGTTTACAAAGTTGACAAATGATTAATTAATGACAACTCTGAATTATACAATACAAGATAAGTTATACAATGAAAAATATAATTAATTAAATTTAAAGTACAATTAATATTTCCTATTCTCAGGTGCTCATCACGAATCAGCCACATATAAACATCAGCTCAACTCAAAAACATAAAAATCTCACCAAATTCCTTCGATTTCCGTTACCAATGTGTTGAACTCACTTATTGTTAGAATGATTTTGACTACTACTCGCCTGAGGTGCGTTTTGAGACTTTGTAACGCTACGCCACCACTCCAGCTGCACGACCTTACAACGTACTACTAGAATGCCCCGTAGCGTTAACAGAAAATCTCTGAGCCGTTTGTGGACAGCTGCAGCACATTTGCCGGCTAGGTGACAGGGTCGGGCGTGGTTGTGCTATCAACAACTCAGAGCTTGCTAGTGCTGCTATATTCGATATATATTGAATGTAGATGAGAAATTGAATTAGAATTTCGAAATAAAAAAAAACATTATTTAACACAAGAACTACTTTAATATTCAGAATAAAACAAAACACTAGAAATTTAACTCAAAAGCAATGTCACAGCCATAGTTTATATTATAGTGGTCTGAGATGGTAGAGACCACTCGCGTTTCCCCTTCCTCCCATGAACGTTAGTACACGATATTTATTTAACGTTCCCTGTATAAAACAACACTAAATCACTTTAATTATTAACACTATTCACACATCACGACTAAAAAAAACTAACACAAATCATTGGCAATTGTGGTGAAAAGTGAAAAATTCGGAAAGTTAGAAAACATAATTTACAGTAAAGCAATTTAATTTTACATAATATCGTACATTATAGAAATTTTTCTTAATATCTGAAATCAAGAAACCGGTTTGATTTTTCTTTTTTTCTTTCTAAATTCTAAAAATTAAATTTATTGGTGACTTATGGTTTTAAGTATAAACAAAATAACTAATAATAATATTATAAATGTAATTAAAGGTTAGTAATATAATTTACGGTTAGTTTGGCCACTTAGCTCTATTATTAGTCCCTCATTGGACATTGATGATGCTGATCGACCTTCACGTTATGCGCGTTCTTGTTTAAATGCAAAATGGCTGAGGTTTATGGAATAAACTCAAATATTCCCAAAATGAAAGAAAGTTGATCCTGGACTATAATCAAATTCATTTTTTTAGTACAATGTACATGACTCAAATTGCAGTTTATTTACCTTGATGATAAAATAAAACTAATATAACAGCACGGATCGTGTAGTGAGTGCTTGCAACAGCCAACCCGATTTTACGGAATACGTCACTAACTTACGCACAAATTTTAAGCAAAGATGCAAGTGCAACAAATCATAATATGTATGCCTTACAATTTAATTTAATAGTTCTAGATCACTACACGTTGCACTTGTAATTTCTGTATTAAATATTTTTTTATTACAGTTTTATCTATAATATCTTTTTTTTTTCTTTTAATTACTGTTTGATGTCCAGCGATCAACTGAAGTTCAAAATAATTTTATGCTAATACAAAGTATTTGCACCTCACACATACACAAATCTACCATCATCATCAACATCACAATTATTACCGCGTCAATTATATTTTCTCCCGCTCTTGTCGTGACCAAGCAACAACAATAAATCATTTTAAATTTTGACCACAATTACCACCACTTTTAATGCCCAAATGTTGCGCTGTGTAGTCAAACCCATTTGTCAACGTTCTTTTTACAAAATAATAACTTGTAACGAGCAAATGTTACAATCGTGGGGCAGTCCCACACCCATGAGAAGGTCTCAACCAAGCCGGTCAACTTTTCCCTATTTTATCCGCATTCTAAAGTCAAAAATGAATTTTATTACCGACTAAAATATTTATCGAACAATACAGGAAATTACAAAAGCTAAATTAAGTTTATCAATGGACTCAGATATTCACGATTACTTAAACAAATTTAGCAAGTAGCAAAAAAAATATGCGAAGATTTCAACCAGTATTTATGTCCTTGCAATGATAATTCCCCATTACTCTACCAGCTTCGTTCTTCACTTCATATATTACATTACCAATACGCTTTGATATAATGGCTTTGATAAATTTCGGGGCTAACTTGCTCGAAAAGTTTTTAGGAGCACTACTTTGCACGAAATTACGAACGAACACCTTTTGACCTTCTCTAAACTCTCGATGACGTGTTCTTAAATTATAACTCGATTTACGATTTTGATAAGTTCTTTCCAGATTTGACAAAACTTTTTTCTGCACCAAGGACAACCTGTCAGCCGTGTTGATGATCTGCGCATCTCTATCGTCAAGAAACTGCAATTTCCTTAATAGTTCGTAATTTGACCCATGCATAATTTTATGTTGACCGAAAACCAAATAGTGCGGGGAGAACTTTGTTGATGAATGTACTGTAGTTCTAAGTGCTCCAGCTATCGCGTCCAAATGGTTATCCCAGGTTTTGTGGTCTGTTTTTATATAGGACCGAATCGCTGCAAGAATTGATCGGTTGACCCTCTCAGATACATTAGCCTGAGGTGAATATTTAGCCGTAAATTGATGGTTTACCCCATATTTGTGAAGTAGTTCTGCCAACGACACTGATTCGAATTGAGGGCCATTGTCAGAAAACAACGCTTCCGGTACACCATAAACATGAAAAATTTTGTTTTCTAGATACTCAACTAACTTTGTTGCAGTCGCGGAGCGCAAAGCTTGCAGAATTGGAAATCTACTATATTGGTCTAATATAATCAAAATCGATGTATTTCCGTTCTTCGTTCTTGGATACGGGCCAAGGAAGTCGACATATATACGTTGAAATGGACGATTAACTTCAATTAGGCTCCCCATAGGTGGTTTAGAGTTAAAGTTAACTGCCTTGGAAGACTTACAGGTGTCACATGAATTGATAAATTTATGAACTTGAGACACCATACCAGGCCAATAAAAATAACGTTTCAACATCTCAATTGTTTTCGCGATTCCAGGATGCGAAGCTGACGGCGGATTGTGAGCCTGCTTGATTAATGACTTCGTTAAACTCTCTGGAACTACTAGCTTCCAACCTGGTAGATCTAATACTTTTTCGCTACACTTCGGAGTCCCCATGTTGATGTACATTTTCCTATCCATTACCTTGTAGTTACTGTTAACAAACCCATTATCCTCCAAAGTTTTAATCCGCTCTAAATATTCAGCATCTTGAAAAGCTGGTGAAATCAAATCTATGTGCAAGGGTGGACCTTCATTCAATTTGGATGTTAATTCATCTATGTGAACTCTGGATAAGCTGTCTGGCACTATGTTCTGTGTCCCTTTTCGATATTCGATATTGAAGTTGTGTGGTTGCAGTTTCAATGACCATCTTGCCAATCTTCCTGATAAATCTTTCTGGTCCATCAACCAACGTAAACTGGAGTGGTCAGTAATGATCGTGAATGGGTAGCCTTCAATATATGCCCTAAACTTTTGCACACTCATCACCGCGGCCAAGCACTCCAATTCCGTCACGCTGTAGTTTCGTTGTGCCTTATTTAGTTTGTACGACATGTACGCAATTGGATGTTCTTCTTCTTCATGCTTCTGGAACAGGACGCTGCCAATACCTGTTGAGCTTGCATCGCATTGGATGTAAAAATGCTTCTTAAAATCGGGGTTAACCAAGACAGGTGCAGTAATTAGAGCTTGCTTCAATTCGTCAAATGCCTTAAGTGATTGATCATCCCAGTTTATTTTGTTACCCTTCTTAAGCATATTACTGATAGGAGCAGTTATCGACGAGTAATTCGAAATGAATCGCCTGTACCACCCAGTCATCCCCAGGAACCGGCGTATCTGCTTACTTGTTTTTGGAAGTGGATAGTCGGCTATGCCTTGTACCTTCATTGGATCTACTTTAAGTGCACCGTCACCAACCACATAACCGAGATATTTTGCCTCTTTAAGCATAAATTTGCTCTTTTCCACATTTATGGTCAAATTAGCTGCATTCAGCAATCTGGCCACTTCAGACAATAAAAGCAAATGCCCCTCAAAAATTGCCGAAACAACTAAGAGATCATCTAAATAGACAAACACACGATCATGTAGTTGATGAAGTATCACTTTGTCCATGAGTCTACACATTGTTTGGACCGAGTTGCACAAGCCAAATGGCATAACTGTAAACTGGTACAACGAACGGCCTGGCACAGTGAAGGCCGTCTTATCCCTTGACCCCTGATCGAGAGGTATTTGCCAGAAGGCATCCTTCAGATCGATAGCACTAATAAATTTTGTTTGGTCTAATCGACTGAGTATACCCTCAATCAGAGGCAAAGGATAAGCATCCCTCACCGTGACCGCGTTTACTTTTCGAGCATCAAGGCACAGCCGAACTTTCCCATTAGCTTTCTTTGCTCTAGTCACTGGAGATGACCAAGAGCTCTGGCTTTCCTCAATCACCCCGAGACTAATCATTCGATCTAACTCCTCAAATATTTCTTGCTGCACAGAAGGCGACACGGAGTAATGACGTTGCTTAACAGGAACCGCGCTTCCTACGTCTATCTTGTGTTCTATGATATTTGTACGACCCAGTCCTAACTTCTCACAGGATGGAAACTTGCTAATTTCATTATCTAATAATGCTCTTTGATGTGGTGTAAGGTCATGCATATTAGGATTATCTAACTTGAAGGTATTTTTTATTGGTTCGAGTGTAATTTCATTTATGAGGACCGGTGCCAAACCAAATACTTCCCAAAAATCTATGCCTAAATAAAGCGGTTGACTTAATCCTGGAGCTACGTGAATTCTAATTCTTCTAGTTTTACCAGCATACGATACTTGAGCCACAATAAGACCTACAACGTGCTGAGCTTGGCCACTCGCCGTTGACAAACAAGATGGTAAATTAAATAACTTGAATTGATTATCTTCTATAAATTGTTCCGATCCATATCCTAAAACAGTAATATTGGCTCCACTATCTAGCAACCCTTTGTAAGGAACTCCATTTATTAGGACATTTGCGTAAGGTCTTGAGTCTATTTGGGTGGTTATCCTCGTCTCACAAATCATTTTTTTAATAGTTTTTCGGAGCTTGAAGTATCGTAGCGTTCTATTTAATGGAGAAGAGTAATTATATTGGTTAAGTTGATTACAATTTGCGTTTTCTACTTTTTTGAAGAGCTGGACATTTCCCGTTTGAGAAGATTGTAAAATTCGGGGTCGGTATTGGTTGCAGAATCCTCTTAGTTCGGTCTGGGTACTGATGTGCTGCTTGGTTGGGATCTCAGAGCCCCAGTATTTCTGATCTCCCCTCGATAGTTTTCCTTACGATACAATGAACTACAATTTAAGCATTCTGGCTTGAAAACATTTTTAGCTCCACAGCCGAAACAAAATCTATTACGAACTAAACTTGTACATTCTTTGTACAAATGTTCCAGACTAGAACAATTCCAACAGCCACTTGGTATGGATCTTACATGTCTTTGATAATTACTTGGCGTATTTGTCATTTGTTTGGCATACGAAATACTGCACACAGTATCTGGTTGCTCGCACTGTTCAGAAAATTTGGAAGAATTGCCTCCATTTTCACTTCCCCCAATCTCCAATTCACTGACTTGGCGTCGGCTTTGGTGATGTATTTCAGGAGTCCAGCCTATTCTGTTCCAGGTATCCTCAACTGAAACGCAAAGATTTACAAACGCGGATACGTCATCCAATTGCTTCCCCGCAAGAAATGCTTGCAAACCACCCCGCATATTTCTAATCATTAATCGAATGAGCTCCTGGTCTGACAATGGATTTCTCAACGTTAATGAGATGCTACGCAATTGATGATAAAAATCTAAAAACTGCTCCTTTACTTTCTGCTTCCTGCTTTCTAAGACTTGTCGGATATCATCATCAGTTCTACGAATACGGAATCGATGCAGCATTGCTTCGTACAGCTGTCTCCAAGTAACATTTCCGAAATTCTCCCGATGCTCCCAATACCAATTTAAAGCATTATCCTTCAATAAAACACAAAAATTATCCACGAGACGCTCCTGTGTGATTCCGTTTGCTCTGGCCATATTCTCCACTCGGTAAAGAAACTTTTCTACTGCCAAGTCATCTCGGTTATCTCCATAGAATATGATCTTTCAATTGTAAATAGATAGATTATCTTGTAATGGACGTCTCTCGAATTGGTTGATTTGTGGATCTGCTTGGTGCAACATCTGAATCCCTCTTTGCATCTGATTCGACACGTGTGGTGGTACATCAAACGTATTAGCTGTTCGTTGAGATTCCTGATGGAATGGCGTTGATGACGACGGACCTTTATCTTGATGTGCAATCCTAACGCGCTCCGAACTTGAATGGTCAGGTTGAGTACGTAGTCTGTCCATCAGTCTATCAATGATTAATTCCATCTTGTCTTCTTCGAATGTTACGGTTTGTAAGTTAATACGCGGATTCTCGCAACCGACAGAAATCCCAGCACCATTTCCGTTGTCATTTTGGTTATGAACACTTTCATCAGTAATTTTCGACTTTGACCTGGTCGTACTGCCAGAATTATCACTTTCCTCCTCGGAATCACTATTACTGTTAACACTAGTATTGATACTACGCATTGATTGTCCTATCACCGCTGATGAGACATTTTCGGAGTTTAGGTTGTTGAAACAATCAAGCAATCTGGTACCAGCTATCAACAAATTATTCGCACCTCTTGTTGCTGACTTAGATGAGCTGATTCGCTTTAACCTACCCATAATATGATAAAGAGCAGCTTCTAGTTCTTGAACTTGTCCTGAAGTTTTACCACTTTCATTATTCACTATTTCTTCTAACTCTGACTGAATATTTTTCAATTTCGTACTGCAAAACAAAACTTCCTTCTTTGGATATCGAAGGGCCGTCGAATGAGCTCGAGTAGGCGGAAGACATTCGTTCGCAATTTCTTTATTTATCATAGCTTCAAGAGCTTTCAGTTTAACAACAATCGGACCGGTAATACCACGGATTTGGCATTCAATGGCAATTTCGCCGCAATCCAAGTACTGGACATTCATACTGGCAAAAACTTGCACTATTAGTTTAATACGATAATATAGCAAAGCAAAAAAAAAAAAAAAATATAAATTTTCCCGGATAGGAAAATTATAATAATTAGGAATAACTAGCAAATATTGAATATAAAATAAATATAATTCCCCAAAACAATAAAAAAAAACGTTAACAAATATATAAATAGTGAGGTATGCGATTCAATTAATATTTCGATATTTATAGAATATTAACATTTTAAATGTGATTTAGTGTTTACATTATACATTTAAACAATCATCCATGGCTGTAACAGTTTCAAATAGGGCTATTGAGAAGAACAAAACCGTTCCATTTGGAATAAATAAATTGTTCGTTCACCTGGTATTGTGAGTATCGAATCTTTTGATAAATAAAACCATCCATCAACACCTATTCGGTGGAATCAAACCCTAATCCGGATAAACGAAACTCCTAATAATTTTTAACTACGTCAGTTCATTCAACAATTAGAATCGAAAACTCTTAGGCGAGTGAATCCATTGTCCTAAACGTGACATAATTATAACTCGGCTGATACTAAACGATTTAATTAGATACTTTAATACTAACATTCAAAGGTGTCTGTTATGACAACCAACGTTTTCCATAAGAAAACGGAAATTAGCGGAGTAATCTACTTAGATAATGAATAAAAACACAAATTGACAAACCGAATCACATCCAAACATTGTATAATCAAAACGCATTCACGGAAAACAACGCGGAGATTCGGGGCGGCAAATAAATAATTTACTAGGTATATCAAAACTAAACAAAATCAAATTCCAAATCTCATCTACACAAAGAAACAATTTTAAAAACAAAAAAAACATTTTACGGTCTAAGTAAACGGTATCTCTTAATAACATACGTGCATGTAACCGCTGCATGCCTTAACCGCTTGGGCGCCACTGTAACGCTACGCCACCACTCCAGCTGCACGACCTTACAACGTACTACTAGAATGCCCCGTAGCGTTAACAGAAAATCTCTAAGCCGTTTGTGGACAGCTGCAGCACATTTGCCGGCTAGGTGACAGGGTCGGGCGTGGTTGTGCTATCAACAACTCAGAGCTTGCTAGTGCTGCTATATTCGATATATATTGAATATAGATGAGAAATTGAATTAGAATTTCGAAATAAAAAAAAACATTATTTAACACAAGAACTACTTTAATATTCAGAATAAAACAAAACACTAGAAATTTAACTCAAAAGCAATGTCACAGCCATAGTTTATATTATAGTGGTCTGAGATGGTAGAGACCACTCGCGTTTCCCCTTCCTCCCATGAACGTTAGTACACGATATTTATTTAACGTTCCCTGTATAAAACAACACTAAATCACTTTAATTATTAACACTATTCACACATCACGACTAAAAAAAACTAACACAAATCATTGGCAATTGTGGTGAAAAGTGAAAAATTCGGAAAGTTAGAAAACATAATT
Source organism: Tipula vernalis (assembly GCA_958295665.1). Classification (NCBI taxonomy): domain Eukaryota; kingdom Metazoa; phylum Arthropoda; class Insecta; order Diptera; family Tipulidae; genus Tipula; species Tipula vernalis. The sequence goes on along the minus strand of OY282558.1, from coordinate 357,303,401 downwards.
TACAGTAAAGCAATTTAATTTTACATAATATCGTACATTATAGAAATTTTTCTTAATATCTGAAATCAAGAAACCGGTTTGATTTTTCTTTTTTTCTTTCTAAATTCTAAAAATTAAATTTATTGGTGACTTATGGTTTTAAGTATAAACAAAATAACTAATAATAATATTATAAATGTAATTAAAGGTTAGTAATATAATTTACGGTTAGTTTGGCCACTTAGCTCTATTATTAGTCCCTCATTGGACATTGATGATGCTGATCGACCTTCACGTTATGCGCGTTCTTGTTTAAATGCAAAATGGCTGAGGTTTATGGAATAAACTCAAATATTCCCAAAATGAAAGAAAGTTGATCCTGGACTATAATCAAATTCATTTTTTTAGTACAATGTACATGACTCAAATTGCAGTTTATTTACCTTGATGATAAAATAAAACTAATATAACAGCACGGATCGTGTAGTGAGTGCTTGCAACAGCCAACCCGATTTTACGGAATACGTCACTAACTTACGCACAAATTTTAAGCAAAGATGCAAGTGCAACAAATCATAATATGTATGCCTTACAATTTAATTTAATAGTTCTAGATCACTACACGTTGCACTTGTAATTTCTGTATTAAATATTTTTTTATTACAGTTTTATCTATAATATCTTTTTTTTTTCTTTTAATTACTGTTTGATGTCCAGCGATCAACTGAAGTTCAAAATAATTTTATGCTAATACAAAGTATTTGCACCTCACACATACACAAATCTACCATCATCATCAACATCACAATTATTACCGCGTCAATTATATTTTCTCCCGCTCTTGTCGTGACCAAGCAACAACAATAAATCATTTTAAATTTTGACCACAATTACCACCACTTTTAATGCCCAAATGTTGCGCTGTGTAGTCAAACCCATTTGTCAACGTTCTTTTTACAAAATAATAACTTGTAACGAGCAAATGTTACAACTTTTCGCTGCAGCTTTCCAAATTACCGTGCCAGTTGACATTTTCTCTTAAAAGACACTCAGAGATTAAATTGTTATTGCGTTTTAACATTTTATACCAATCAATCAGCATTTTATTAGCACCGATAAAATTTGAGCCGCAATCACTGAAAATGTCGCTACATAATCCTCGTCTCGCCGTCAATCGTTTCCACGCTGCAATAAACTGATTTGTTGAAGGGTCCGTCGCCACTTCAATATGCACTGCTTTCGAAGCAAGCCACACATATGTACACACATAACTCTTAGTGGGCCGATGTCCCCTTCCTCTTTTATGGTATGCCATTTATGGTCCCGCATAATCAACACCTATTTTCAAAAAAGGCCTCGTCAGTTGCACACTGGCTTGGCCTTTTTACATTGGATGCATCGTTGACATGTTGACCGAATTAGTATCCTGCCGCCGATGATAAAAAACCTTTCCGTTAAAATGCTGTTGAGTAATATGGGCCCCGCAAGCCGATATTGAACGTGACACTCTTCAACCAGTTTTCTTACAAGGTCGGATTTCTTTGTTAAGATTATTGTTTGTTATACGTTGTAGTCGATGATTGCATGTGTCAACCTTCCGCCAACCCTAAGGAGCCCGTGTACATCCAAAATTGGATTTAAATTTCGTAAACAAGATTGTCGCTTAACTTCTTGGTTTTTCTTCAATCTTCCTATCCCATTTTGAATGCACTTAAATACGATGAACTCAGCATGATAAATATCGTTTCTTCTAATTTGATGACTTCGAATAGATTGTGGTATGGTTGCGGTTTGTCGCCAATAATTTGATACGGGCGACAATCTTGACTATTGTTTGAAATCGTGATACCCGCTGAGACAGTTGCGTCAACCAATTACTGTCGTGTATATTATGTGAATGCCCCTCATATACCTCGGAGTGAGGCTCGTTGTTAAATACTTGTTTCGGCCGTAACGTCTGATGTTCTGACAGCCAAGAAGGTACATTCTAACTGTGATCGGTTCAAAACTCCTGGTGTTGCACCCCTGGAAACGAAATCTGCAGGATTGTCGCCCGATGGCACATGATTCCAACAATTTCGACTGATAAAACCCTGACTGGGATATGCGGACAGCCAATCTAGCACGATCATTGAATCTGACCAAGCTGCTATCGTTGTTAGTTCGGTTGCGTTCAGATCTTCTTTCACAATCTTCTAACAGTTCTAATTTATGGTAAGAGGCTTTACGGGTGCCACCTTTCACTTACTTGTTAGCATTGAAACCTTAACATTCCCGGCGTTAATCACACGAACATAAACGACTGTCCCATATGGATGCTTACTCGCGTCGCAAAATCCTTGTATTTCCACCCGGTTGTTTGTCACACTCAATCACCTGGTAATTACTAGCTCTTCTACTTTTACTAAACTATTCCGTAACGACATCCACTGATCCTTCACGTTCTTGGGTAATTTCCCACAATTCCTGCAACAATACTTTAATGGGTATACGATGCATGGCGAAATCAACCCCAGCGGGTCAAATACGCGACTAGCTTCGCTCAACATCGTTCGTTTTGTATGGTTTACCTGGTCTAATAAACTTCTATCCTGCGCCGGATCCCACCGTAAACCCAGTACTTTTACCATATCAGTTTGTTCAGTTCTATCTTTAAGTGCTGTTTCACAGTTAGTGTCAGGTATATCCTCCAGTAACTGCTTGCTATTGGATACTCATTTTCCCAGAGCAGAGCCATTTTGTACCTTGCTAGTATTATTTGAACATATATACATCCACATACATATTCCGCTCGATTTCTCCTGCAGCTAATGAATACTTAACTCGAATCTCGTTCGCGATTTCCTTTATAGTTCCTGTTGTAACCGTGATCAGCTCAAAATGTTTTAATGGGTCACTGATGTTTCTCCGCCAAACGATTCTTTGCCACTTGCGGTCGTCTTCTGCTACCAGAATTTGGCGGTACATCTTTTGAATGTCGGTGATAAATACATATTTATGCATTCTGAATCTGAGTAAGATTGAATACAACTTTGATTGCACCGTTGGTTCATTTCTCAGAATTTCGTTTAACGATTTGCCTCTGGAATCCTTTCCAGTTCCGACGCAAAGGACACTTGTGAGCCGCTGTCTAATAATACTCTGCAATTTCCCCCAAACTGTCCATTAATTGTTTGAAATTTTACAATTCCTGTTGGAAGAATTGTACGACCTTCAGAACTAACGTGGTGCGAGACAGGCGATGATTGATTGGGTTGACTAGTAGGTGGTACTGTTAGATTTTTGGCATCAACGGATGCCACAAGCTGGTCTGTATGTAATAATGAATGATGCTTTTTTCCACACAGGGTGCATCTACTCCTCATTAAGCATCTGAAAACAGGATGATTGATGTTTAAACAATTAAAACATCTCTAATCAGATTGAATAAATTTCCTTCTTGAATTAACATCTAATTGTTTAAATGTGTTACACGATTATATCGACTTCTCAATTTTTTCAGGGCTTCTAAATAATTTGCATCCGTAACTTTCAAATGCTTAATCAAGTTGCCGGCTTCTCCTTTCAAATACCCGCTTAAAACTTGGAATTTTTGACTTGGTGTTAAATTCGGGCGGTCGTGTGTTGTTGAGCAAAACAGATCATAGAAAGTCTGCCACTCCATGTAGTTACCGTCAAAATTTGGTACCACTGCCTTGGGTAATCGAAGCTCTTGGCATTGTGTAAGTTGTGTTGCATTTAAAGTTTCGTTCATGTTGACAAGTGTTTGTACCTCCGAATGATTTCTAAGCCATGACCCTAATTTTGCTTTTGCGTTGTAATATATTGTTTCGCATTTCACTACATCCGATAATTCTTCCACAGGATTTGTACCGATAATTTCCATATCAAGTGACTTCAGTTGCTGTAATGTTTCACGAAGATCCGTTAGTCGAACCCTAGCAGCATCGATGAGTTCACCATTTGTTAAATTTTCGACGAAATCATGAATTCGTGCAATTTTTTCGACGAAAGCGTTTCTATGTGCTAAACGGGCTTTTAATTTTTTGTCTGCCATTTTCATATACGTTTGACACTCGACCTCTATTGCACGATACGATCAATTATTTTTGTATGTATTACACTTAACTTATATCACAATCGCGGTACGCGAGTACAAATTTTTCTATATCACCATACAACAGAATTTTTAAAATGTTGTGCAAGCTTCACAAGTGATCAGCGTAATATTATTCAATTTTTTTCTAATATCAATTTGAAACGATGATAAGCTGTGGTCAACCTAATGGTTGCTACAAAAATCGACAGTTTTTCCCAAGATACATTGTTGCCCGGTTAGGAAGAATAAGGGGAAAAAGTACAATAACATTGAAATAACTGTAAAATACACAAAACATATTTCAAGTTTAACGAATATTACCTTACTAATAGAAGGAATGACTGAAACACCGAATAAGAAATATTTGCATAATCAAACTTAACTATAGCTTTATGTAATCTACTAATGAAGACCAATTATCTGTGGTTTCTTAAAATACTCTACAATTTCGATTTTACTAAAAAATGCTGACAGTATTTCGTCCATGACTTTTTTTTCATTTAACTTACGTACGGCGTTTTACGTTTTTTCTGATTTTTCTGAAAAATTCAAATTTTTGGAGGCCTCTGTCGCGAAAACCACTTAACCGATTTTAACAATTTATATCTCAAATGAAAGGGAATGAATGGATCTTATGAATAGCGGTACAATTTTAATTTAAAAAAAATACTATTCTTAAGAAAAAATGTGTTTTTTTGGAAAATGTGATTTACTGTTATGTTGGACTTATACGAGTTACCGATTTTTTAATTTTTTTTTTTAAGCTTATTCATTTTGTAAGCGATTAAAAAAATAAAAACGCTAGTGTTTAAAATTTAATTTTTTGTATATGTCAAGATCTGAAGATTTTAAACCAAAATTGAAGAAAATCTATTTAAACTGTTCCTTCGATAATTTTATTATGATTTTAATAATTTTTAGTTTTTAATTCATCAATTCAACCACTTTTTGCAATGCAATAAAACAATAAATTAATTGTTAATATAATCTTTAATACTCAATATCAAAAAGTTTTTGCCTTGTACAAAATTAAAGTTTTCTAATATCTAAAGATGTCTTATTAATCGGACAAAAATTATGATATTTATGAGCTCCTGCTATATCTATTTTTTAATTGCTTTTCCATTATCTACTAATATATAATTCACAGTGTGCGGCCGTAACGCTTTTCTTATATTTCCAATTTAGATGATTGAATTTTATAACTGAGTAGTCCGAGTGATATAGGTGGTGACTTTTTAACAAGGAACTTCGAATAGAAAATGTTTCGCGTTCGATGATCATCGAAGTACTTATTAATTTTAATAATTTTTTTGCCTATAACGGTATTTCATTTTTTCAATACGAATTGAAAAACATAAAATTTTATATTGTAAGACAATGATTATAATGTAATATGTAATAATACATTTTTTAAAGCTGTAATGTACATTTAGGCTGGTACCGAAAATTATTTTTCGATATTCAATATTTTTCAATAAGCTTTCGGGTTCGATCCTCACCAAGAACGTTTTGCATTATTTTTTTTTTTTTCATTTTATAACGGCATTTCATTACAACATAACGAATTGAAAACTATATCCTCTTTTTTTATTATTAAATAATATACCCAGTGTGGGGCGAGACGCTATATGTATAATTATACACCCCACACACTAACACTACTACAAACTAAATGCACCAACACCTCATTGTATCCATATTTCGCGTATAATACGGCCCGCTGTAAATTTCAGCTAAGTGAGCCTTTTTTAATTCGTGGAGCCCTTTCGATGCAATCATGACCATAGGAACCATTGTAAAATTAGTTTCAAATACTCATGTAGGTATCGGGTGTGTTTATAAAAATAAGAAACTGAAATTTATTTCATTTCTTCAATTGTTTTGTTTTACGTGTGAATAAAGTGTTAAAATTGTGTCATTTTATTGAATTTAAAGATAGGTTTTTATTATTGCACTAACGTGTGAAAAATTAGAGCGAAACTTTCGCTCAATTTTTAACGAATTTACACAGACGTTGTGTAAATAGATTTGTTATATAGACCTTAATAAATGTAAGCAATATTAAAACTTTTGAAATGTCAATGTTCCCGAAAAAGATTAAATTATTTAAATTTTACTTTACATGAGAAATCAAAATTTTAAACTTTTTAACTAGAATGGAACGAGAAACTCCGGAAGGACGGAAATTGCATTTGAATTGTGAACGACAACTAAGGTGGAGAAATCGACAGTCGCAAGAAGGTCGTCAACGCAATAATCAGCAAAAACGCCAACGACTTTTAAATAAAATGCCGGGAAAAGGCATAATTCGCAGAGCTCAAAATGCAAATCGGATGCGAAGATCGAGAGCCGCTGGGAATTCATCGATTTTTGATCATGAAACCTTCCGAGACAATGAAATTAATGCTCACAGTTGTGGTGTGATGAATGTTGAATGTCGACATTGCCATTCTCTCAATTTAAGTGCTGAAAAATCGTCGGATGGAAACTTCAAATTTTGTTGCCACAAAGGAACTGTATTGCTTGAAACTAGCTGCCAGCAAATGCGACAATTTCCGTTTCTGCTTCATGAGCTTCTCAGTAATCCTCATCACCCACATTTTCGAGCCTTTCATGATAACATTCGATCGTACAACTCTATGCTTGCATTTGCTTCAATGGGTGCGCAAATTCATCAGTTTCAAGGACGAGGCCCTTATGTTTTTCGCGTTCACGGTCAGATCTATCATCGTACTGGCCACATGCATCCAGCTGAAGGTGAGCAACGACAATATGCTCAGCTATATGTTATTGACTCAGCTATGGCGAATCAAGATCGCATGAATCATACTGCTAATTCGCGATTGAACGCAACTATTGTCAGCGCTTTGGATGAAATGATTCGAGAGCAAAATACTTATGCGAAAGCCTACCGAAATCTTGGTGAGGTTGAGCGGGAGGAAGAACAAGCAGCGGCAGCCGACAATCGAACGCTTCCCGTTGTGAACATGGCATTTCGGCGCGATCGTAATGACGATAGACGTCGTTACGATCTTCCAACAGTTAACGAGGTGGCAATGATTTTTCGCTCTGCCGACGGACAGCCTCCATTTGAACGTGATTTTCTAATTTACCCACGTAATGATGAACAACCTCTCATCAACCTCAACATTTTAAGTTTACATTTGGATCCGATGACATACGTACTATTCTATCCTTTTGGAGAAGCTGGCTGGCAACCAAACATGCAAATGAATACCGCTCATTGTCCCGAGAGAAAGCGAACTAAAATCACTCTTCTGCAATGGAAAGTTGCACAAATTGCCATTCGAGTCGGTCGCTTCAATCCAATTCTCCATGGCGGAAAATTGTTTCAGCAGTGGGCTGTTGATGCTCATCTGCAAGTTGAAGCCAACAATTTGAACTTTGTGCGCAATCAGCAGGGACGCTTACGAGTCGAGCAATATCGAGGTCTAATGGACGTTTTGAATAATGTGGCAATTCGTCATGGAACTACAGTTGGTCGATCTGTCATCTTGCCATCTTCATTTCAAGGTTCCCCTCGCAACATGCGCGAAAAGTATCACGACTCTATGGCAATTGTGGCAAAGTACGGCAAGCCTGATCTTTTCATTACTATGACAAGCAATCCCAATTGGCCAGAGATTCGAGAGAACCTTTTTTTGTACAACAGCCCGGTGACCGACCAGATTTGGTTGCTCGAGTGTTCAGCATTAAGTTAAAAGCACTACTCGATGACATAGTAAAGAACAAGGTTTTTGGAAATGTCATTGCATACGTTTACACGATTGAGTTTCAAAAAAGAGGACTTCCCCATGCTCACATGCTCTTCATTCTGGCCAATGACTTAAAAATCGACACAGCCAAGAAGATTGATCGATTTGTGTGCGCTGAGATTCCTGAACAGCAACTGGAACCCATATTGCATAAAATCGTTGTTCGCTCGATGATACATGGACCTTGCGGCAATGAGAACCCACTTGCGCCTTGCATGGAAAAAGGTGAATGTGCAAAAAGATTTCCGAAATCCTTTTGCAAGGAAACATTAACCGAAGTTAATGGTTTTCCCATTTATCGTCGTCGTGAAGGAATTGAGATTCAAATAGGAGAAAGGAAAAGTGATAATCGTCATGTCGTTCCATACAACAAATTTTTAACACGCAAATTCAATTGTCACATTAACGTCGAATCCTGCCAAACCGTTCAAGCAATCAAGTACATTTTCAAATATATATACAAAGGATATGATTGTGCTTCTGTTGAATTAAGTGCACAAGGACCGATTGTTCATGATGAAATTAAGCAATTTCTCGATGCGCGTTATGTTTGTGCTCCTGAAGCAATTTGGCGACTGCTCGAAAATCCAATGAACGATCGATCGCATGTTGTTTATCGTCTTGCCATCCATCTTCCTGACGAACAAATGGTTTATTTTCAAGACGGCAAAGAAGATTCTGCAGCTGATCGAGCTCAACACCGATACACATATCTGACTGCATGTTTTGAGCTTAACAAGCACGAAGACGAGAATGCTCGACAATATTTGTATTCCGAAATTCCTGATCATTACGTATTTGACAAAACTTTTTGCATTTGGAAAGTTCGCAAGCAGAGAGGAGATAGGATTATCACTCGAATGTATGCTGTCAGTCCGAAAGATCGCGAGCGCTTTTATTTGAGACTGCTATTACAACACATTCGTGGATGTCAAAGTTTTACCGATCTTAAGACCGTCGATTCAGTGATTTTTGACACCTTCAATGATGCAGCACGAGCCATGAACCTTCTTGAGGATGATAGCGAATGGGAACGATGTTTAAGTGAAGCAAGTCATGTGTGCATGCCGCATCAAATTCGCCTAACATTTGCTTTGATTTGTGTCTTCAATTCGCCAAAAAATCCTCTTGCGCTTTTCGAGCAATTCAAGGAGTATTTAATCGCCGACTACATCATGTAATTCGATCACATAACCGCTGAAAAGAAACTGCTTCAAGACATTGAGGTTATTTTGCGCATGAATGGCATGAAATGCACAGATTTTCGCCTTCCTGAACCGGGCCCGTTTCAAAACGTCGAACATGTTTTCGATGTCAAAGAGCAAGCTCAAATGGCGATAAACTTGATCGCCACCCTTAACCCAATGCAGCGTGGCATTTTCGAAGAGTTTGCTGCTGTAATAATGATTCGATGGCTGAGTCGAGATTTTTCTTCCTCGACGGTCCTGGCGGTTCCGGAAAAACATACCTTTACAACACTTTGATGAGTTTTGTAAGAGGCCAGAGTAAAGTTGTTCATGCTTTCGCCACGACAGGAATTGCAGCGGATTTATTAGTTGGTGGTAGAACTGCCCACAGTGGTTTCCAAATCCCGCTTTCTGCTAACGAAACATCGGTGTCATCCATGAAAATCCCCTCGCAGGAATCCGTTAAATTACGAGAAGCTGCAATGCTCATTATCGATGTGGCTTCAATGATTTCTTCGCATTTTCTTTGAGTGATTGATCTGCTTCTGCGAGGAATCATGAATAATATTCGTCCTTTCGGTGGCAAGCTTCTCATCCTTGGCGGTGACTTTCGACAAACCTCAAATGTTGTTCCTAGAGGAAAAAATGCTGATATCATCGAAATGTGCGTGAAAAATTCTCTTTTGTGGCGGCATGTGAAGCAGCGAACTCTCATCACCAACATGCGAGCATTTGGACAACGAGAGTTCAACGAATGGGTTTTGCAATTGGGCGATGGCAGATTGCGAAATGATCTGGAAGAAGCCGATCCCGATTTAGTCGAAATTCCTGAGGAAATGATAGAGCGTGAAAACATCATTCGATCAATTTTTGGAGTTGAAATTCGAACAACAACTGCTGATGAAATCGCCGGTGTCGCCAACAAGATCATTCTCAGTCCAAAAAATGTTCATGTCACAAAGCTCAACAATGCCATTCTCGATCTTTTACCGGGAGTTACAACAAGCTTCCTGAGCATTGACTCAATGATCTCCGACGACCCGAACGATGCAATCGATTTTCCAGTCGAATTTTTGAATTCTCACACCCCTTCTGGCATGCCTCCTCATTCACTGAAATTGAAAGTTGGTGCGTTCATCATGTTGCTAAGGAATTTGGATCCAAAGAAGGGACTTCTGAATGGAACTCGATTGATCCTGAAAAAGCTGTTCAGGAATTGTATCAAGGCGGAAATAATCGCAGGCAGCAATAAGGGAGCGGAACGACTTGGAACCAAGCAAGAGCAGCTTAGGATTTCAAATGAAGCGACGACAATTTCCCATCATTTTGGCTTTTGCAATGACGATTAACAAGGCTCAGGGACAATCATTCGATAAGGTTGGGGTGTTTTTACCAGAATCTGTTTTTGCTCATGGCCAGCTTTATGTAGCTTTAACGCGAGTACGAAATCATGAAAACCTTAGAGTGCTGATCAACAATTTCTCATACCAAGGCGCAATAATAAATGATAACTGTACATTTACAAGAAACGTTGTGATAAAAGAATTATTGAATTAATATTAAATTGTCTTATTTCGTATTATTTTAGGAAAAAAAAACATTTTACTTTTCAGGCTATGGGGCCATATTACGTAACGCTTCATGATTTGTTACGATTTGTTAAAGATAGGGAGGAGTGAACATAGATCATATCATTGATAGCCCGTTTTCTTAATTGCAAAATTCACTTTCACGTGATTAAAATAATTTAAAAATGTGGATACTTTTATGTTACGCCTGGGAGAGGGAGGGATTTTGAAATATGTTACGATCTTTTAGGAAGGGGAAGTAAGGTGTATAAAAAGCAAATAAATATGTGAACTACTATATATTGAGTTTTCAGAAACTTCCGTCAGTTTTGACGGGTAATTACTAGTATTATAATATGTAGTAGTAAAAAATACATAGTTTACTCTTGATTCTATCTCGACAGCCCATGAATAAAGTTCACGTGGCGTAGTTATTTGGTTTTCAAAAGGTCTTTGTAAACTCGCTCTAGCAGCATTCCTCTTGAGAGCTCCTCCTAATGCATCACAAGGTCCTTTTCCATGGTAAGTTACAAAAAAATGCGATTCTGCTTCCGTATCGCAGTCCTCCTTGAAATTGCATAGATTGTAGAAATTCATTTTGTTTTCGTACTGAGCCGCGGATCCATCGGAAAAGAAGTAAATTTTCTTAGCGTGCCGTAATTTTCCCTTTATAAAATTAACTAGGCCGGTAATAAACAATCTAACAGCTACATGATTATGTTTATTTGCCTCAGATATAGCTATCAAGTTTGTGAATTCTAAGCTACTATCATTTTTCATCGTATGGCTTCTTTCTCCGTTTTTATAATACACATTGAGCATTGGACCAATGAAATCCTTGAACCGCATCCTGAACTACAAATTAATAGTTCTCAGTAAAGTCACATATAATAATACATTCATCAGTTGCTGCATTTGGTTTTATATATTTTAGGTAATCTGCTTGTTGTGTTGCAATAAACGAATGCGGTACTATATTATGCAGTTGCTCATCCAGTTTATCTGTGAAAGCTAATGATGACACGGTTATAATTCCCATGGTTCATCGATCTACTTTCTGTGACTGCTTGAATGTTATTTCATATATACAATTTTGTAGAAATTTTACAGCTAATTCCTCTCGAATTGTAGGTTGTACATTCGTTTAAATAGCATGATGTGCTTGGATAGAAGGTTTATACATTTTATTTTATTAAACATAAGTTTAATATTTTGATGATAAAGGGTGGTTAAATTTTAAGGGCCGATGTTGATTTTGAATAAAACACAAATTATTTAGGAAATTATTGTCAATTCTTTTTATTATGATAATATGATATGGTTCAATTATGTATGGAACAAAATATCGGCCAAATGGCCGCCGCGACCACGGCGGCACACCTCCACCCGATGGTCCAAATTTTCGATGACGCTTAGGCATAATTGAGGTTCGATGCCGTTAATGTGCCGAATTATCTCATCCTTTAGCTCTTGAATTGTTGCTGGCTTATCGACGTACACCTTTTCTTTCAAATAACCCCAAAGAAAGAAGTCCAACGGTGCCAAATCACATGATCTTGGCGGCCAATTTACATCGCCACCACGTGAGATAACACGGCCATTTAATTTGTCGCGCAAAAGAGCCATTGTTTCGTTAGTTGTGTGGCAAGTGGCAGAGTCCTGTTGAAACCACATATCGTCCACATCCATATCTCCAAATTCGGGCCATAAAAAGTTCGTTATCATCTCACGATAGCGAACACCATTCACAGTAACTGCCTGACCGGCCTCATTTTGGAAAAAATACGGCCCGATGATGCCGCCAGCCCATAAACCGCACCAAACAGTCACTCTTTGTGGGTGCATTGGTTTTTCGACAATCACTCTTGGATTATGATTCGCCCAAATGCGGCAATTCTGCTTATTGACGAATCCACTGAGGTGAAAATGTGCCTCATCACTGAAGATGATTTTCTTCGAAAATTGATCATCCACTGTTGCCATTTCTTGCCACCATTCTGACCATTGACGACGTTTGGAATGGTCAAGAGGCTTTAGTTCTTGAGTCAATTGCACCTTATAAGCGTGTAAATGCAAGTCTTTATGCATAATGTTCATCAACGACGAGCGTGAGAGGTGCAATTGTTGGGCACGACGACGAGTTGAGGTGGACGGCTCTTCAGCCACACTATCGCGAACAGCAGCAATATTTTCTGCAGTACGAGCTGTATGAGCATGCACTGGTGTTTTAAAATCTCCTACAGACCCGGTTTGCTCAAATTTTTGCACGATTTTTCCGATTGTACGCACATTTGGACGATTAAATTGACCGAAAAAATCACGAAGTGCACGATATGCATTTTGATTTGAACGCCCATTTTCATAATATGCCTGAATAATTTTAACGCGTTGCTCGATTGTGTATCTTTCCATGGTTCAAATTGAGTTAGTCTGAAATTGAGAAATGTCAAATGAAATGCAGAAAAAAACTTGACGTTTAGGTGTGGTTCACATTCAACGTCGGTCCTTAAAATTTAACCACCCTTTATATGCAGACGCAAATACTATGTGTAATAAGTAGTGCTCTGAACGAAGTGCAGCAACACTTAAAAATCCAATTTTTTTATTTGGATAGGTTTTTTTAAATTTTTAAAACCAGCCTACGCTGCTTTGTTTCAATAACTTCATCTCATGAAATGGTCTTGAAATCTCATTTCCCAGCACACACCCGACTTATATCGTTATATTCATAAAACGTATGCGCCAATAAGGCGATTTCCTGATTAAGAATTGTTGATCCCAGTTTGATGTTCGGTGTTGCCATGATACCTTTTTTTTATGCTATTTTGCTCTATTTTCCATATAATAAGACACAACGAACTCATCTTGAATTTTCCGAATGGGCCATCTTTTTGGTACCGATGTTAAAATCATATACTTTTCATTTGTTGCTGTAGAAATATAATATTTCTCTCGTGACTGTTGAATTATTTCAATATTATCGCCTGATATGTCAGTGGCAGCATGCTCAGAACTGCACGGAAGCCTAAATATTTCCACAGAAATTTTCGCTGTAACTTCTGTAAATTTTTGTTGTATATAATTTTCACTTCTCTTTTCACGGATTAATGAATTGCTCCTCATTTGATGAACTTATAGAAGAAGATGCAGATGAACATTCTCAATCAAAATTAATATTTAGCGAACCAAAGAGTTCATTATTATCACCACTTGGTTTACTTTTATAAATCGCAAGATAATAGGAATTGCAAATTATCTTCTCTTTATTCATGTAGATTAGCTTTCTCTATTATACAATTATTCACTTTTCGGCTGGTCGATTTGTCTTTATATACAATAGCGGTCATTGAAATCTGGACATGCACATACATTTTTATTTCCAAAAGTTAATTTTCTGTACGTTCGGAGGTACAAAAATAAAACAGTGAAGGCTGTGTTTTTTTATTTGTCCAGATTACTACGTCCGGTACTGTATATATGGCACTTTACACATTTATGTAACTTTCATAATGAATATTTGATATTTTCACTTTTGTAAAATTTACTTCAAATTCAAACTCTATACGCTACGAATGACAAAAAGTTTACAAATCTAGCATATTTGTGTGAAACCGGTTTTGGTCTGAAATCCAAATGAATTTGCCTGCTGCCATTTCTAATTGTCAGACAATAAAACCTTCATACGCATAGGTTGGTCAAGATAATAAAAAATAAAAAGGGTGGTATCCACATGCTGATAATAAAGTTTATTACCCTTTGCATACCCTCAATTTATAGTTATTTAAGTTAATTAACTTGTTTAATGAGACATTATTATTATTCTTCCTTTCGTTTTTTAGATAATGACTATTCCTCATTTTAGAAAAAAAAATAATTTTTTTTTTTTTTTTTTAAATGAACTGAAGAACAAAAAAAAATGCAAAATAAATTAAAATTGTGATAAAATTTTGAGAGGAGAAGTTTCAATACTTTTTTCTGAATTCTCGTTTCAAATAATTAGATCTTAACATATTCAAAAAATTATATTTTAAAAATGAAAGGCAGCACTAGCGTTTTTATTTTTTTAATCGCTTACAAAATGAATAAGTTTTAAAAAAAAAAAATTACAAAATCGATAACTCGTTTAAGTCCAACATAACAGTAAATCACATTTTCCAAAAAACACGTTTTTTCTTTAAGATCGAATTTTTTAAAATTAAAATTGTACCGCTCCATTCCCTTTCATTTGAGACAAATTGTTAAAATCGGTTTAATGGTTCTCGCGGCAGAGGCCTCCAAAAATTAGAATTTTTCAGAAAAATTTGAAAAACGTAAAACGCCGTACGGCCCTGTTTCAAAGAAGAGTGCCGCAGAAGGAAATCAAAAAATACGTGTCGAGTTATTTGATATATAGATCATTTTTGGGAAGTTTCATAAAAATCTAAAGGGGTCAGGACAACTCGTGATCGTTTTCGTATGGAATCGCTGCAAACGTAAATCTATTTACTTACTGCATACAATTACTGTTTAAAACTTAAGGACGGTCACTGTTAATATCTCACAAATCCACCTGCTTCTTGTGGGGTGATAATCAAGTCCAAAGTTACAATAGACGAATTTCTAAAACTTGACGGAGGAGCTGATTTTTGGATATTTAGTGCAAAATCAAAAAATAAAGCGACACGTGTATCATTATTTTTCAACGATGATGGTAATGGTGATAATGATGGTGTTGAAGATGTTGGTGATTGTGATTGTGATGAAGGTGAAGTACGATGGTATGATGGTAATATGGTGTGATGGTATGATGTTATAATGGTAAGATGGTATGATGAAATTGTGGTATGATGGAATAATGATATGATTGGATGATAGTACGATGGTATGATATTATAGTGGGATTACGGTATAATGGTTTGATGGTATGCCGGTAGGATGATAAATAAGATGGTATTATGGTACGATGGCACGATGTTGCGATGGTACGATGACACGATGGAATATTAGTATGAATCATTCCATCTTAATAATAATAATGTTGTAATTTTATGATGTTATGATGGTATGATGGTTTGATGGTACAATAATATGAGTGTGTTGGTATAATTTATCTTTTTTTTTTAAATACAATTCAGTCTCGTCTACGAACAGTTTTTGGGAATTACTACTTAATTATGTATATTGTGGTGGTGAATAATTGATTGATAATTGTGTTCAATTTACTGGACTAAAAACGATTAATTTAAACTTAAATAAATAAATATAATCAATTTTTATATGAGAAATTTCTTGGTGTTTTAATAATGTCAATGGTGCGATGGTTTTGATGGTTTGGTAGTATGATTATATGAAGAATGGTGTTATGATTTTATGGCAGTATGAAGGTATGGTGATAACATGTGGTACAAAGGTGGGGTGGTTTGGTGGAATGCTGGTATGCCGGAATGATGTTATTATTGTATGTTGGTATGGTAGTGTGCTGTTATGTTGGTGTAATGGCTAGATGATATGGTGTTAAGACGGTATGTGAGCTTGACGGTATGGTGGTATGACTGTATTTTGGTACGGCGGTATGATGGTGTGACAGTCTGATGGTGTTATGGTATAATGGTGCGATGGTATCTATCATGGAATGTATGATTATTATTGATAACTGTATTATTTCTAAAATCCTCCTTTGTAAGCATGACAAACACACTTCAATAACAATACGGGAGTTCATTTGCAAATCTACACCTCATCGAGAGTGAAAGGAATGACAATGAAGAATTAAGAACATAGAACTCAATTACCTGAATCATGGCATGGAAATTCTGCCTCACATACTCACATTAAATATTTACGGGTTGGGTATATAAACTTTCATTACAAAATCTTGCATAACAATTTCCCCTACTATAAATATACGGGAAATTTTTATGCAAGATAACAAACCAGTGGTGATTCAATTCTACTCTATCGGCAATACAAGAATATTAAAATTAAAATCAAAGTTAACTGATTCCCTTATAGAGACATATAAGTAAAATAATTTTAGTTTCTCGTGCTTACTCAAGTAAGTACTATTGATAATTATTGTTAGTATTTTTCATTACATCTAAACTGCATTATTTTCTAGAAATGAATATTTCCATAGTAATATCCAATAAAGGCAAGGAAAAATTATTGATCGGCGGGTTTAGTTACCACCTAGGACGTAAAACCAAAAAAACATTTAATTGGATATGTATAACCAGCAAAAAAAGTGTTATTGTAATGTACGGGTTGTAACCTGTTTCATAAATAATAAACATGAAGTAATTAAAACTCCATCTGCACATTCCCATGCATCTATCACCAATGAAAAAATCATAGGGAATACAAACCAAAATTTAAAATCTAGAGCCAAAAATAGCGACCTACCACCCTCATGCATAATTACAGAGGCAATTGTTCCTACAGCTAGTGATTTACATGTATATTTCCCTAGCAAAGAATCACAAAAAAAATAAAATTCATCGTGCGAGCTGGTAAGACGAATGACCCGATAAGTTTGGAAAAAATGTATATTCCTGAACAGCTCCCATATCTCAAAGGAGAGTTATTTGTGTTGAGGGAGGATATGTGCAAGGAAGAAAAAATTATTATGCTAGGTACAAAATCCTCTTTACGCGTCTTTCAGAATGCAGTTGTTGGATTATGGATGGAACTTTCTATGTAGTTCCTTCCATAATGTGGCAACTGTTTTCTATACATGAAAACGTTGAAGGTGAAATTGTTCCGCTGGTTTTCTGCTTAATGAGCAAAAAATCAAAAAATTGTTATAACCAATTATTTTTCCAATTAAGGAAAATTTGCCTTGAAAATTATTGTTTTTCAAAAATTAGTATTTTTATTATTGTTTGGTTTTGCTTTAGTTTGTATAAATACATATTATGAATTTCAAAATGAATTTAATATATTTTAATTACACCCACTAAAATGAGAAATAATGGCTATATTTTGTTATGGAAGATTTTGTAATTGCAAGATTTTGTTACTGCAAGATTTTGTAATGTAATATTTTATAACGATCCTAATATTTACTTCTTGGAAAAAAGACCTCCTACAAATCAATTGGCAATTATCACCGAGAACAAAGCACCGCAGGCAGTACTCTAACTAACAGATATGCATTACTCTATTGTCTATTGTTTTTATAAGGCCTTCTAGGTATGAGGCTACGTTAAAGAGGACGCGCCCTCATTTCAAGTATATCAGTGATTTCCACAAACACGTATTAGTCTCCAAGTGTTTATATTTTCCAACAAAAGATAAATCCTTCGAAGTATAACTGGAAGTATTTTGAAGAAAAGATTTAATATTTAAAGGCTGATAATCTCTTTGCTTAAAATTTATAAAACAGAAGATATAACGTCTTATTCCGGGATTCAAAAATGTACGTTACATTATATTATTTTACCTTTTTAACACCAATTCAAACAGAAAGCAGAAAAAAAAAAATTACATAAAATAATTTTTATTGCACTGTTATGTCATTTCCATGCTTCCCTTCAGAACTTCCATTGAAAAATAAAAACAAACATAACATAAAATTCTAAATCCCGGAGTATGACTTAAATGAGTAAATACATTTTTAGAAAACAGCGGAAATATATTTTTCATCCATAAAGTTTCACCTGCTATACAGTTGATATTTTGCTGATCGCACATAAATTTAATAATAATTTCCCGGGTAACACCGGGTTTACTGGGTAGTCTATATATAAAAGTGAATGTTTTTATGTCTGATAATTATATAAATCTACACGCGTTAACAGATTTGAACCAAACGTTAAACAATTATTGTTTAAACCCTAAGGATTGTACAGTCAATATCTCACACCTCCACAATCAAGTCCAAAATTACCATGGAGGCATTTTTGAAACTTCTTCGATTGAGCCGGTTTCGAATATTTAGTGCAAAATCAGAAATAAATCGACACGTGTTTCATTATTTTTCTAATAGTGATGATGGTGGTGATAGTGTTGAAGATGGTGATTTTGAAGATGTACGATGGTAAGATGATGAGATGGTGTGATGATATGATGGAATGATAATGTAATTGTATGATGGTATGATGGATGGTATTAATGGTATGAATGATGGTACGATAGTACGATGTTACGATATTATGATGATTTGATGAAATCTTAGAAAGTATCGTTCCACCAGATTAATAATAGTAAAATAATGGAATGAGAGTCTAATGGTGTTACGGTATAATGTTGATGTAATGTTTGATTATTATTGATAACCGTATCATTCGTTATATTCGCCTTTAGAAGAATATCAAACCAATTTCAACACCTCATAGCGAGAGTTTTTACGCCAACCTGTTCCAGATTGTAGAGTAAGAAAGTAAAAACTATGGAGAACTTTAGGAAAACATTTTTATAAATATAGAACTCGATTACCTGAATCTTGGGGTCTCATCGCTTGGAAATTCTAATTCACAAGCTCACATTTAATATCTACTTTTTGGGGACACAACCTGATACAAATATATTCGCAATTAGCACCAGTCTCCAAGCGTTTATATTTTCCAACAAAGCAGAAGAGTATCCTAGAAAAAAGTTTGCATATTTATACGGAAAATATTAAGCCACATTGCGGGATTTAAAACTTTATGTTATATTATGTTATTTTTGTTTTTTCAAGATAAATTCAAACAGGAAGCGGGAAAGTAAAATAACAAAAAATGGATGGGACTGCACTGGAAATAAGGCCTCGCCCTTCATTGTGGCATCATAAATCTTTGCCATATTAAAATCTAGTAATAACATAACATGTAATTCTAAATTCAGGAAATGGGCGGCAATATGTTTTTCATTCAGAAACTTTCACCCGTTATCAACTATAAATTTTGATAATTCCACAAATATTTAGTAATATTTTCCCGGATATCACCGAGTTTACGATTGGTCGTTGGTTATCTCAAAAGTAAATTAAAAATACGACGTTAATTTTCGTATTAAATTTAATCTTTTTTATTTCTTTTTTTAAACGTTGTAAGTGCGGTTTGAAAGTTCTAAGTAGAGATTTGGTAAGGGTCGATTTCAGACACTAAGCCATAGGAGGTTTAACCTAAAGTTATGCCTTATTAGTAAAAAAATTTAATTTTTGTAAAATTTCAATAACCAATCCTTATCGCAACGTTAGAAGCATATTAAACAGTTTTTCCTTAACCCGATAGCCAGATATAATTTTTCCATCAAAAGGACAACTTATTGAGGAGCTCCGTTACTTGCCTAATACCAGTTTAACAAAGTTTGGAAATCTAAAAAAAATCGGTAAAAATTTGTAATCTGTTTCAAAAAATAGGACTTCATTTGAAAGCTCGCATCCCTCTTGTCAACTATTGCTTAAAGCACCAGTTAAAAGAACTGGTTCCAAACCAACTAATAAATTATTATGAATTACGCGATTCAAATATCGTAACATGCTGAATGTGTTCCATCCGCAGTTAATAAAATGCGTAAGAAGTTGATCCTTTTTTGTACCTAGTATGCTATAATGAACAAACATATTATCATGCCTAATCTAATAATTTCTTTAGTATTGCTTTGGATAGAGCCATGCTACTTGTTCCGAATTGAAAATATCCTTGGCCCATTTTTGACAAGAAATTCCAACTACATACATGAAGATATTCTAATTAAAATTCTTATTCCTTTCTTTTTTATTTGATTAGCCGAGAACCATACAATTAACTTTTTACGAGTTTCTTTAATTTTCAGGATGTGTTTCAAGAATTTTTAAATGATATCCAACTTCTTAATAACAAATAACAAAGGGTATTGTAGACAATTGTAAGAGTGTTGTTTTTCACTCGCTTACCCGAACTAACTTCCTTATACTACCTGTTAATAGTTACCTATGTCCAAAAAATTCGTTTAGATGCAAAAATCGTTAACTTAACCAGCTCAATTCATGTTGTTGCTGACATAAATGATGTTACATATTTCGGAAATTTATCAAGCATGACGTTCATAAACAAAACCATAAAACGATATTAAAAGGAGGTCATCATCGGTTATCTTTCTAAATTTATAAACTCAATGATTGACAATTTGATTTAATAGAAATCAATTCAAGCTGAATGACTCGGGTATTTCTTGTACCCTCTGCCAGTTGAACGAAAAATTATTATCGTATAAAAATCATATTAATCTCATTAAGCTCGACGAGCCTATCATAAATACGTATACAGGCAAAACAATGTAAATCTAGATCAAAACTGTAAACAATGTATGGTATGTATATACAACAAGAGGATCCAACATCTATTAATGATGCGTATAACAGCACACAAAAATACTTTGAAGCTTTTGTTAAGCTTTTTTGTGTTTTTTGGATTGTTACATTATTTTTATATTTTTTTTTGTTGCTTTGCCTCTATCGTTCGCTTTTCAAGATATGTATATATGCACAAACGATAACATAGTAATTTTTTCAACCATAAAATAAAGCTCAGAGAAAATTTGTTATCTTTTTTGTAAATAAAACATAGTACCAAACCAATACACCTACACACTCAGACACAAATAAAAAATGTAAAAATACTTAAATATTATGATTATGATTATGTTTCTTGTTAATTGTTCTTTGAAAATGACTTTGTTTATATTGTACATAAATATTTGAAAATACTTGTAACAACCGTAAAAGCTTTGGAAAAATACAAATCCTTGAAACGTTTCTATTTTTAATCATTTCGACTGTATATTATGTTACCCATGTACTTGTCGTTCAAAGAATCGTTATTGTCGTACAATCAAAATACAGAAAAATAAAAAAACTTTAAAAACCACATCCGCAAATAATTAAAAACTACATAAAATCTAGATCCTTTTTACCCATAAGCTTATGTTTTTTTTTCTGTTGGAGAAAAGCTCAAACATTTTGTTTTGATGTTTCATGATTTTTGTTTTGTTTAATTCTTTAAATTTGTTTTAATATATTATATTTTAAAAGTACAAACCTCAAAAGCTCCCTAAGGAAATCCTTTTTAATTTATTTTATTTATATTTTTGATTTCTTATGTACAATACATTAAAAAATAAAACAAAAGGATCAATTGTTCAAAAAAGTTTGTTGTTATCATTTTGAGATAACACAAATTGACAATTTCATGCTTGAGCTGTTACCATTATTATTTAAATAAATCAACTTTTTTAAACTTTTTATTTTATTTTAGTAGGTATCACCTTTTTTGAAATTTGATTATTCCACAATTGATTTGTTGCCAAATTATTTAGGAGATGATTATAAATGATTATTTATGATTTATTCGAGTGGAAAATTGACGACGATTTTCGTTTTAAAGTATAAATTGTGGTGAAAAATTGGGTTGGAGTTATTTTTAAACAAATTTAAACATTTTTTATTTTTTAATTTATAAAAATGTTTACCAGTTACTCAAAACTTTTTGCTCAGAAATATCAGCTAGGAAAATATATCGAAAAGCGATTAACGTGAATTCTTTTTATTTTGTATAAAATCAGATACTTCAGCTGTCTTAAAATGTTTCTATTTAATACCAAATTATTCAAATTATTGAGAAATACGAAACTCGAAGAATTTGAATTTGTTAAGTTGTTAAGTTTTCCATTCGAATGTATTGGAGTTTTTGAAGTATTGGATGCTTATTTGAATTGAATTAGATCTGTTCGTTTATATTTAAATCAAATACGAATCTTTTATTTTGAAGTGTCGAAAACGTTCGAATCGAGTTTTTCAAATAGCCCCCGAGGGAAAACTACGACGCTCAGGGTCTTGCAAACATGGTATCATTGTTTGGTAAGTGCGGTAATGCGTGTTGAACCGCATATACATAGTTTGCTACAATGTCGATGTCAGTAGTGCATTCGAACCACCAGAATGTAAACCTTAGTAAATTTTTTATTAATGTAATATCATTTTGGAATGATTTTGTGTGAACATTTTGTGATATCAAGTTTCATTGATTTGGATACAATTAAAATTTCAGATTTTAAATTTGCAACTTTTACATTTGATGCATTTGTCATTAAAGAATATGAGCAATAAAGAACTCGCATAAAAGGACTATAAAAACATTGCTCTTTTGTACCAAGGTTTCGGGTTCGGTAAACAGAGTAATCCTGCTACAAAATTGAAGACGTAATAACTTTCATTCTTTTATTCTTACAGAATGGTAGGATTATATTTAATTTTCTGTGTTGTTCACACTTTATTTGATTTTTTGAAGTTTTTCCTTCTATGGTCGCTGACGATGAAGATATCGAAAATTAATTTTTATTACAGGTAAGAATTATTTTTATTGACATAACTTAACACAGATATCTGAATTTAGGTTACAATGCCTTTTGCAGGGTAAAAGTTATAAACTAACGTTTCAAAAAAAAATAAAATTAAAATTAAAGTTAAATATCCTAATAATTCCTTCATCATTCAATTTAGCCATTACTACATAGTAGTAATTTTGGGTAACATGTTTCAAAAATATGGCGACAAAAAAATTCTTCGATAAAATGAGAGCAAATAAGGAAATGATTCGAAAACCATTTTCAGAAACAACAGGAAGTTAAGTAACATTCATAATATAAATCCGATGACATTCAAACGACTTGAAACTCGATTCAACCTCGCCGTGTTAAACCAGGAGATTGTTGAGAACTTTATCTAAGATTAAATAGATTAGAGATAAGTAAGAACAACCTAATCTCATCCGGCCTTGAAATGGATAATCAGTGGCTGGTAAATTTATCAGACACAGAAATTCCAGATAAGATGTCAAATATTCTCAAACAAGGTGATAAGTTTTGCGCTCCAGTCTGTAATAAATCTGGTCCCTATGTCTAGATTATTGCAGAAATTGAAGGAGCCCTGGTTTATAATACAAATGAACAACTTAATAAACCTCTACTTCGTAACGTATTATAGTCAGTATTTTGACTAACTTTAAAAACATCGACCAATATAACTAATGCCTTAATTTTAAGAAAATTCTTCTCATGCATGATATTTCCATTGCCATGGTCTGACTCTGGTAGCAAAGTGGGATGGTTTGCTCAAATTATATAAATTGAACATTCAATACCGACCCATTGTGAGCTCTGTTGGGACGCCTCTGTATATGCTTTGTCTGCCTTCAAGTACCAGATTTTGAACAACACATTAGGTAAACCTGGAAGAGTCTGTTGAGTGCAATTAAAATTTTCAGAACATTATTTTACCATAGAACTTCATTATTTTATCTTTAGGGTCGCTTTAGTGTCACAAAGGGATGATTTTTTTTTAAACTTAATGCATTTAATATTAACATCAAATTCATAATTAAAATGCTAAATGTAGCCATTTTAGATTTGCTTATCATACAGGTATAATGAAAATAGCTCTCTTTTTCTTAGTTGGTTCCACAAGTCAAACTGGTCTGGTAGATACTTAAATTTTTTATCTATCTTATATTCTTCTTATTATCTAGTTATAATCATTATTCTTCAAGGCGAGATTTAGAAAGGAAATCAGAATTTTGGTCAAATTTTCTTGTTACTTTATGTTATTGTTACGTATTCAAGAATAAACGATATTCATCGGGTCAAAAAAAAAATTAATTGAAAAAGATTCACACGACTTCTTGGTGTCATGGAAATTGTTAGACTAATTTTTGCATATTAATATTTTACGAACCAATACAAATCATCATTCTTTATGGCGGGATTAAAATGTTTAAAACGGAAATTTTGTTGTTATTTTTTGTTATTGTTAGGTATTAATAAAAGATCTTCATCGAACATGTTTGGTAGTTTTTAAATAGTTGGTGTCACCGAAATTGTTACGACTATATTTTGCATAATAATACTTTACAAACCAATAGGAATTATTATTCTTCAGGGTGGGATATAAAAAGTTGAAAACGCATATTTTATTTTTATTTATTGATATTGTTACGTATTCGAGAATAAACGACATTCATCGGATCAACCAAAACCAAATTAAATTGATAAAAATTCACACGACTACATTTGGTAGTTTTTGATGGGTTGGTATCATCGAAATTGTTATGCCGCCGTCTTGCATAATAATATTTTACATACCAATAGGAATCATCATTCTTCAAGGCGGGATTTGAAAAGTTGAAAACCGGATTTGTTATTGTTATTTATTTGACATTATGCGACATTCATCGGGTCAAAAAAAAAAAAAACAAAATTAAAATGAACGAAAATTCATCCTGCCACATTTGGTAGTTTTTGATTGGTTTGTGTCACCGAAATTGTTATGACGCTATTTTGCATTATAAAGTTTTACTTACCAATAGGAATCATCATTCTTTAGGGCGGAATTTAGAAAGTTGAGAAAGGAAATTTTTTGTTATTTTTTGTTACTCTTACGTTTTCGAGAATCAAGACATTCATCGGGTCAAAAAAAATCAAATTAAACTAAAAAAAATTCACACGATCACGTTTTGGTAGTTTTTAATTGATTAGTGTCACCCACGTTAAAACCGGAAATTTTTTTGTTATGTTTTGTTATTGTAACATATTTGAGAATAAACGACATTCTTCGGGTCAAACAAAATCAAAATAAAATATAAAAAATTTCACACGGCCACATTTGGTAGTTTTCAATTGGTTGGTGTCACCGAAATTGTTACGACGCCATCTTGCATAAAAATATTTTACATACCAATAGGGATCATTATTCTTCAAGGCGTTATTTAAAAAGTTGAAATCGGAGATATTGTTTGTAATTTTTGTTATTGTTACATATTTGAGGCTAAACGACATTCATCGGGTCAAAAGAACCAAAATTAAAATGAATGAAAATTCAGACGACTACATTTGGTAGTTTTTAATTGGTTGATGTCACCGAAATTGTTATGACGGCATTATGCATAATAAAGTTATACTTACCAATAGGAATCATCATTCTTCAAGGCGCGATTTAAAAAGTTGTAAACGGAAATTTTTTTTGTTATTTTTTGTTATTGTTATGTATTAGAGAATAAACAAAATAACAAAATTAAAATGAATAAAAAATTCACACGAACAAATTTGATAGTTTTTAATTGGTTGGTGTCACCGATATTGTTACGACTACATTTTGCATAATAATATTTTACACACCAATCGGAATTATCATTCTTCAGGGTGGGCTATAAAAATTTGAAAACGGATTTTTTAGTTTTATTTATTGTTATTGTTACATATTCGAGAACAAACGACATTCATCGGGTCAAGCAAAACTAAATTAAAATGAAAAAAATTAACACGGCCACATTTAGTAGTTTTTAATTGGTTGGTGGCACCGAAATTGTTTCGACGCCATTTTCCATAAAAATATTTTACATACCAATAAGAATCATTATTCTTCAAGGCGGGATTTAAAAAGGAAATCGGAGATATTGTTGTTAATTTCTGTTATTGTTACGTATTCGAGAATAAACGACACTCATCGGGTGAAACAAAACCAAATTAAACTGCAAAATTCTACACGGCTACATTCGGTAGTTTTTAATTGGTTGTTGCCACCGAAATTGTTATGACGCCATTTTGCATAATAAAGTTTTACTTGCATGCTGGTGGCACCGAGATTGTTACGACGCTATTTTGTGTAATAATAAACACGACCAAACTCGTAAACCCTCTCCAAGCTTCCTCCTCTATTGCATGCATTCGTTCAGCCGCTGATCGAAATGAATCTCCTGAAATAGCTGGTGAGCGTTTAAATGGAAGACTTGAAATTATTTTCTGAGAACGTTTCTTAAACGGTTAGTTTATGTGTTGTGTTGTCAACTATTTCTCTTTCTTAGAATCTTCTCAGAAGCTTCTATAGTTTATCTTAACGACGAATATTTTGCTCGACTGACCTTAATCTGCTTTCCCCGCATCGGTCCAGCATAGAAGGCGTTTTTGATTACTCAATTGGTTATTTGTGGTGATTTTTATCATAATCATGTCGATGCTCTTTATCATGGTCGATGGTATTTATCATAATCACGTCGATGCTATTTTCACAATGGCAATA
This sequence comes from Tipula vernalis, assembly GCA_958295665.1. Lineage (NCBI taxonomy): Eukaryota > Metazoa > Arthropoda > Insecta > Diptera > Tipulidae > Tipula > Tipula vernalis. The sequence goes on along the minus strand of OY282558.1, from coordinate 357,276,777 downwards.
GGGATCTGCCAATTCTACTGCTTGCAGAATTCAATATTGATTAATCTGGTGATTAGTTGTTGTTTCGCGTCAGCTACAGGAAAAGGTTTTATGGTATTATTTCTAGAGTTACTGTTCAATTGGCACCAATTCCCATATTAGCAAGGCTGGCATTTCTTCTTTTCAGCGGACATTTTTGTACACAGTTTGCACTGATGAATGAGTCTTGTGAACCAGAGTCTAGAAGTGCTCGTCATAATTGTTTTTGAATGAATGCATCTTGAGGCAGTCGGTATATAGAGCTTCCTAGCTTGATGCTAGTCGTTGCAACCTTCCTCTCTGTTTCGCTCCTGTGAATTTCGGCATGTGCAATTGCTATTGTATTCTCCGCTTTTCTTGTACACGTTCCTTGTATTAAACTATGGTGCTTGCTGTTACATTGCTTGCACCAAAATGTTGACATGATGGTGGCTGAAGCATTAAGAATCTTATGAAGACATAGATAGTGTGTTATTTATGGTTGTGTCTATCTCTTAACTTCCTTAAAGCTTTAATGTAGTTAGCATCCGTAGTAGAAAAATGCATCAATAATCCTAATGCTTCGCAAGCTTTTTAGATTTTGTTGGCCGTTGGTGGTCACTTTTGGTAAAACAAAGTGATACAACTAAAGATTCCAACAGTATATAATCTCTCTCGAACATTAGAAATGATAACTTCAACAGTTCTTCCAAGTCAACATCTAACTTCTCTGCCCTGAATACCATGCAGTATCGTTCTACGTTCGTAGTTCTCACTCTATTTTCTTTTGCTTTGGTATAGTTTTAATGAATTGACTAAAATTAGTATCTCGGTTAGGTTGCCCTTAATGTTCGCCCGTCACCTTGCAGGTATTTAAATTTTTGATCTTTAATTAACATTGTATAAGGTGAAAACAGATAAAAGTATGCAAAGTACAGTATGTACAAATGTGATTCTAATTTAAGTTAATTTCTTGTTTCGTTTTTGGCTGTAACTTGGATGTCATCGACTGGTTTGATGGAGTTGTAACCGATTTGCTGCCTGCAAAAATTGCCTTGCTGCTTGTCAAATAGGTTAGAAACCTTTAATTAATTTTTTGTATCGAAATGTATATGTCAATCCTTTAAAATATGTTTTCAAGCAATGTATATCTAAAATGTAAACCCTCATCTTATTTATAAATTATGAGCATTCACAGTGGGAATATAACAGTATGGCATCTAAAATTAATTTTAATTTATTTATAAGACCACAAGTCGTTTTTGTAAGATATAATTCCAATAGAAATATGAAGAATTCTTATAATTAAGTTTAATAAATCAAAATAATTTTAATTTAGTTTAAATTTAATTGGCAGACACAATTTATGTAAATTTTCACACATGTAATATACATATACTAAAGAAAATATTATTTACATTAACTGAGCGCATTGTATCAATTAGTTCGATAAATCATTGGAAAAAATATTCTATCACAAGAACAAGCAAATCGACACAGCCGACCATAATTTTAATAGCACACAGAGTAATTATACCGTACCTATGTATATATAAATATACTCGTAATACAAACACTAGCTACCTTGTCATGATTAATAACGATTTAAAAATAACCACTTTAGTGTGGTTTATGTAAATAGACACTGGCTTTTATAAAAAAAAGTGTGTCAATCAGAAGTCGGTTGTCCGTCAAAATATATTTTCCATTGTTGTTGTTGTTTTTTTAAATAACAATAATTATTACAAATTATAATTATCCCGTATGTAAATTAAATTAATATTAACAACAAGTTTAACAAAAATGTGATATGACAAAGTAATTTAATTTATGCGAGCTTATTTGGAGAATTTGTGTTAATAATAATTAATGTATTCAACACAAAAGTGTGTATATTATGTTTAAACCTACAACAACAGAAAACCAATAATATGTTTGAAGGAAATCCAAGAAAATTTGATTGACATGTGTTCAAATATAATTGTTGGTTATTTTGTAATCGTGCTGTGTTAACTGTGAATTTATATGAATAAATCATTTATTAGAATTTTCCTAAATTATTATTAAATAATGATCAAACTATAAACTTGAAATCTTGAATTAAAATTAAATTGGCATTGCGGATATCTCTTGTGGCGAACTCAATTAACATTGAAATATTTTACATTCTTTGTAATTCCGTCTATGTCTTTCCAATGTTTCTTTTTTAATATAAATCTAATTTAAATCTTTTATATGTTATGCTCCTTTACCTGTCGACGAACTGAGGGTTAATGTTTTTAGAGAGGACCATATAGACGTAATAACGCTTATTCTTGTTAAGGCTAAGTTTTAGGTGAACTAAGAAGTTCTGGACGTAGCATAACTTACAATGTTGGGTTGGGTATCGAAAGAAATTTAAGAGCAAAATACATAGTTTAAAGCCATCTTATCTTTTCCATTGTGAATGGTGAATCTAAAATATCTATAGAATAGCTGAAGCTCAACATTTATCTGAAAAGATATTACAAAATCATTATGAAAATGTATCTTTATGGTTTTTTAAAAATTAAAACTACATTCGGATCAGAATCGGGCCACATTGACACCTGAATCCTAATTTACTTTAAAATAAATTAATAATTTAAAAATTCACCCCTACACCATAAACAAAAATTAAATTAGGCATCAAATCTAATTAGGCATTCAACTACATGTATTAGCGTCTGAGCTCACCCAATCACCACTGCAACATTCCACACCAAGCAATAGGAGGATTTTAGGATAGGAAAAGACAAATTTAAACTTCAATGGTACACACAAAAGTTACATTCTTGGCTCGTTGTGGCTAGATAGTGGTATATCTAATGCATATTTTTAGATTCGTGCTATTGATTAATTGTTAAGAATTGGTCGAAAACGAAATGCTGACTGATTTCATTGAAAATACTTAATGGTATTGCCAGCGAAATAGCAGCAAGCGAATAGATCAAGCAAATTTGAGATATAAACATCTATATTTCACGACCAATATATGCACAACAAATCGAACTATTCTCATCACTGGCAAATTTCCGATTTCTGGATATTCATGGGATGTTCACAACACTCACACTAACACTTATTAACATATAATTATGCAATTTAATTCGACAGTAAAAATTACGAGGAACAACTCAGAAAATTGTTTTTTTTTTAAATAAAAGCCCAAAGGCTCATAATACAAACACTGAAACACTATCAATCACCCAATGAATTTATTTTATATATGGCAAAAATTATCAATGGGTTTTATTGTGATAATTTTGGTGTTTGTGATTTATTTAAATAAATGTCAAAAATTAGTATTAAAAAATATTTGCCACAGGATTCGGACACATTTTAAATAGTAACTTTACTAAAATCACTTAATATGAGAGAGAGAGAGAGAGAGAGAGAGAGAGAGAGAGAGAGAGAGACAAAGAAAAATTTGTATACAAAATTATTGTGAGTTTGTGTATTTGTTGCATCATGTTAAAAATAACCAAATGTCAAAAAAAAGTGGTTTGCCTAATTTTTTCTGGGATCCGCTCGAAAAGCGATATTCCAAAACGCGTTTGACGAAACAAGATAAAGTACAAAACGCGATATTTCAAAATACGATATATTACAAAATGCGATAATTTAAAATGATTAATCTTCCTTCATTTCACATATAAAATTTTCCTTCACGTTTATAATGAAATTGAACATGTACGATGCAACTAGGATATGCGTTTTGAAATATCACCTTTTGAATAACCGTGTTTTGTAACATATCGCGTTTCGTATCGTATCGCGTTATGAAATATCGTGTTTTGTAATATCACGTTTTGTGAAGTCGCGTTTTAAATAGGACCCATTTTTCTACCAGTTAAGGCCTATTTACGTGAAAAAGATTGACTCACAGTCAAAAAAAAAGATAAGAGAAAATTAATTCGATGGCCTCATATAAGAGATATAGACAGCATTTTTTTTTTATTTTTTAGTTTATAGCAAAATTGTTTTGCTATAAAATAAAAATTAAAAAAATCGATGTCTTCGTTTTCTATAAATATTTCGCACCATTGGTATTGTGCAATTGTGTGCCTGACATTAGAAAATTTTTGCATAGCGTACTTTAGGAAATAGGATGAGATTTCTCGCGTGATTATCACACCAGAAATTCCATATATTTCCTTTACCTAATAAAATATATTTTTCTGTGTATGATGATTGCGCAAAATTGTGCGTTACTAAACATATCTTGACAATAGTGTATATTGGCCAAAATCGGCCATGGAACATCCAGAATTTTTTGAAGAGATTATATGGACGACTTCCAAAAATCCCACCTTTTATTAACATTTGAAGTAAAACAAAGTGTAGTTAATATTCTGGCCTAGATTCACATTTGTGCATATTACACTTTAGGCACCATCCACAATTGCTCATATGACATATTCTAGAAACCGCGTTTTTAATCAATTGTAGATGTTCTTTGGCCGATTCTGGCCAATATAAACTATTTTGAAGATAAGTTTAGTAACGCACAATTTTACACAATCGTCATACACCGGAAAATATGTTTTATTAGATAAACGGAATATATGGGATTTCTGGTGTGATAATCACGTGAGAAATCCCATCCTATTTCCTAAAGTACGCTATGCACAAATTTTCTAATTACAGGCACAAAATTGCACAATCCCAATGGTGCGAATTATATACAGAAAACTTGTGTTTTATAGAATGGGATTTCTGGTGTGATGCACACATATGGAACATCAGATGGTGGCCAATATTTCGCTTAGAATATAGGCTTCATCGAGCAATTGTAGCACAAAATAATTCAATTCTGATTGTTTCTTTTTTTGACATCATTTTATGTTTAACATAAAAAATAATTTTGGTTGTGTTTCAATTTCAAATATCTTCGTGTAATTTGTTGGGTCAAATTTATTTATTATTTATATCTCAACCAAATGAGCCATCACTTGTACATGTCGAGAATATCACAATTAAGTTTACAAAATAAAATTTAAAAATATAACTAAGATTGCGACCATACACACCAGAATAATTTTAATTATTTTTCCAACAAATTATCCTAACCAAAACAACCGATTATTAGTCGCACCACCTAAATGGTAAATTAGAAGTTAGGTATATGGGAAAAGAAAGGCAGAATAGAATTGGCAAAGTGGAAAAAGTACCTTAAGTGAACGAAAAACGAATATTTGATTCCCATTCCATACAAACAATTTTTTTTATGGAAATAGTACTTGTTTAATATTCATTTCTTAGGATGTAGCTTAAAGTGTGATTTTTGTATATTTGTATACTTCAAATCGTTGAAATGTGTTTAATACAAGTTAAAGGTGTGATTTGATAATTTTTACGTTAAGTGTTACTATGGATATTCGACAAAAATCATTTGTCTTAGCAACTTGAGATTTTTATTAAACAAATTTTGTCAGCAGAACTTAGTGGAACGTTTGGTGCAAATATTACTCGTTATTTATAAAACTGATCCAAGGGGCCCAGGCCATTACATGATTTTTACATTGCTTTGGTAAAATTGGATTACATTTAGGTTTGGGTTCAAAATTTCATAAACCAATAAGTTTTATAGATTTATCTTTGGGTTTAACACTTGCTTTATGTCTTTCATTTGAAGTCAATTCTAGGTAAGTATTTTAACTACAAATTGGATTTGTAGCGGCTCACTCATTCGTTCTCCGCCACAATGTATCAACTGCATTCATTGGCATCTAAGCTCACCCAATTAACTATACTACAAACTTGGCGGCGCACGTTCCACGTCGAATGTGTGTTGGGATGACTTGCCCTTCGTGCACTGCTGGACTAATCGCAGCATGACATTTTACATATACAAAACAAAACCAAAATCAAATTAATTCTTGTTTAATTGGTCTAAATGTTAAAATTAATTTTAAAAATGTAAATGTTTAAAATAAAATTGAATAAATTGTAGAAATAATAAAACTGTGTGCGGAAATTTATTTATTTACCTAGTACAATTGCTGTTGTAACTTTATTAATTTTTTTTTTTTTTTTTTTTAGTTGAATATTAATTAATTCATGTAATATCTAATATGCTACCGGTGGTTAGACCATTTTAATTGTGTTTCGATTAACACGAGAAGTATATTAGTATTTACGAACACCGAACAGTAATTCAACGAAACCGACTAATAGACATAATTCTATTTATTTTAATTATATGATTTTAATACGAGTATGTTCCGAAGATTGTAAGAGAATTCAATCCAGTTTCGAAATGATGAGCTTATGATTATGAAAAAATAAATCTTCTCAACAGGCCGCGGCGACTGGACTGATTATACCACAATTTACATTCTATATATACAGAATGTGCTTGCTGTGCGTTAAGTATTAGCGAATCATAACTAATAATTAGTTATGATTCGCTAATACTTTACGCACAGCACATTCTCTATATATAGAATGTAAATTGTGGTATAATTAGTCCAGTCGCCGCGGCCTGTTGAGAAGATTAATTTTTTCATAATCATAAGCTCATCAGTTCGAAACTGGATTGAATTCTCTTACAATCTTCGGAATATACTCGTATTAAAATCATAGAATATGCTGTTATAAATTTGCCAAAGCAACATACTTACTATAGAGACATTTGATATACTTAATTTCGGTATGATTACTATTTTTAACAAAATTCCTCATTAACAGCCGCTGCGAAGTTTAAGAAGCACACAAAATCGGAAAAAATGTTGGTTGCATTTTTTTAAGACCGATAGCGTGACTGCGAGTTGCCAAATTTTTATCAATTAGTTACTTTTATAATTCGCTGTGATTGCGAATAATTGTAGTTGTAGTGTTGTTTTTGATATTTGTAGTTTTTTCGTCCTCTTTAATCTGGTTGCGTGGATTGCCCAGCATATAAGGTTATTTGCGTGTTTTAATTCGCTAGAATGCATTGGAGTTTAAAGAAGAAAATTAGAAATTTGGGATGTTAATAAATTAAGGATTTTATAAAGATTAGTAAGCAGGTTATTTTGTTAAAATAATTTATGAAACTCAAATTTGAAATATATTCTTACTGTCAATTTATCTTAAAATTGCTCTGAATTTTCGTAGATAATTTTAGAAATCAAAATATTATTTTGATAACTATAATTACTTAGCATTGAGAAATTTAAAAATATTATATTTAAATATGAAATATTTAAAACTAAACGAACTTGGATGCTAGGATTCAGTTTAAAGACGATTTAGATCAATGTGCAATACTAATGCACAATCCCATTAGTTGAAAAGGTAAACAGGCTATTTGATTGAGGTAGTTGTTTGACCGCAATTAACGCAGAATGAGAAAATATGTACATACAGTAAAATATTGTTATGGTGACAACTAGGATGTAATAGAATAAGTTAAATTAATAGCTCATTGTTTACTGTACTAAAAGGGAATTTTCCATGATAAAACTGTTTGAATTGTTTTTAGACTATTCTTAATGGAAAAGTCATGAAATTTCTAGAAATTTGGTTTGTGTATATAAAAAGTCAAACGAAGTCAAATTAGATTCATTAGTTTTTGTTAAGCAAAACTTTAAGGATTACAAGGGAATTTAAAAGTGTTTTAGTGCGAAATAAAAATTATTAGTGATCAGTTTGAAATAGGGCCAGAAGGCTCCTTTTTTGGAGCCAATGCCATAATAAATACAAAAAAAAAAAAAAAAAAATTGTGCAAATATTAAAGTAAAGTGGTTTTGTGAATTTTCGTTAGTAAATTGTATTGTAATAATTTTTGTGTGATATAAGGGCACTAGGCAAAAACGTAATAATTGCTGACAGCGGTGGGATAGTGAATACTAAAATAAAGAAAATGATTCTCTACGAATTAAAAGTTTCAGAATTAAAGAGGAAACTTGAGAAACGGAGCTTGTCCACTAATGGTAGTAAAGGGGCTTTGCAAGGGTGACTACGTGACGCCATGGAGAAAGAAGAGTTAATGATTTTGGCGTGGAAGTAACGGATCTGGTAACTGTAGATAAGATAGAAGGTAAAACAGAAACATTAGTCGAAACAAAACAATTACCACTAGGAAGCTTCGATTTGTCACAGTTAATGGCTGCTATGAAGCAGATGATGGCGCAACAAGAAGAGCAATCAAACCGTCAAATTAGATAGCAGATGTAACAACAAATGGAGAAAATTGAGCAGTTTAACCGCGAAATTAAACAACAAAATCAACGACATTTGGAGACAATAAGTCAGTCAAAACACGAAATGAAACAACAAGAAGAGGAAATTAAAGACCAAATTGTAGAGGGACAAAAGATAATGGATAAGAAACATCTTGAACTATCTACTAACATACATCTCGAACTAGAGAAACTGCAACAAGATTGAAGAGGTTGAACAAAAATTAGAAACTGAAATTCAACTTGTCAAAACGGAGGTTCAATAGGTTGAAGAAAAATTACAAGCGGAGGTTCAACGTCTCGAGAAAGAATTACCTAATTGATGTGAAAGCCAGGGAAACGACGGCGCAAGTGGTTCAGACCGTCCAGTCGATTAAGTTAAAGCCACCAACATTCGACGGAACAACATCTTTCGTCATTTTCAAATTTCAATTTGAGACGGCGGCCAATCAAAATCATTGGAACGATGATCATCTATCGCTAGAAAAGCCGCTATCAAAAGGATGGAGAATCTCTTCTGGAATTTCCATCAGCAATCGAGCAACTAGTGCATCTAGCATGTGAAAATGCTTAAAATTGACGCATTCATTTATGGCATTCGAGATTTAGTGACACGGACGGCGGTCATGTTGTCACCTAAAGCAACCTTCGCGGAAACCGTTGCTCTTGTGTTTACGATCGGGGCTATGCAGACCATCACCAGACCGTCATTATTTAGGCTCCAAATGAATTTAGACGCTAAAAGGTACATCGAGCCGACGGTACCAAAATTTAGAAGCAGCAGGCTTAGGTGTTGGGAATGTGACAATTGGGTCACATCTCAAGCGATTGTCGGAAAGTAATACAAGGAAAGAGGAGAACATCACCTTTCTCGCAGGCAAGCATCAAATGGTCAGGACAAAGATCTAGATGCAGCGAAATGAGATGTTGGGTATGTAACAAGGTTGGCCACATTTCCCGAGATTGTTGGAAAGCAAGAGGAAAACGGCACGGATCAACAACATCTATAGAAAGAGCAACGAGCGTAGAGCAGGAACCGGATGAACCGATAGCATTAATCTGGCAGAACAGAAGCTGGCTTTGCCATCTGGTTGCCCCATAATATACATCCCTGTTACGAGTGTAGCACGAGGCGGAAGCAGCGTAAAAATCAAGAGCAATGTTGATGAGAGGAAGTGTAACATAACGCTGGATACTGGAGCAACTCACGGAATTTTTCGAAAAGACTTGATCGCAGGAACTGTGCTGCTGGCTGATGGTTTAAAATTAAGAACACCAAATGGAGTCATCAGCGCCAAGGGGTGCCATTGAAGTCCGAAACAATTGTGGAGGAAACCAATAAACATCAAGTAAAACTGCTACTGGATAAAAAGCGCATGGTTGTGCGAATAGAATTGCGAGTGTCGGGTGAATGGCTGGGGACTCGTTATGGCAAACAAGCCAAGGGCGGACGATTTGACGGAAGTCGGCTGAAACGGAAAAGCGTTCCACAATGGAAGAAGGATTCGTCGTCAAAAGTGCAGCCCACATGGACCGCACCCTACAGGACAAGAAAATGACAAAGAGGTAAACCGAAGGTGGTGCATTTAGAGAGGCTTGGCCTCTGCAGAGGAGGCGATTAGTTTTCTGTTCGGGATGAACAGGTTTAGGTGAGGGGTAGTGTTATGGTGACACCTAGGATGTAATAGAATAAGTGAAATTATTACCTCAATGTTTACTGCACTAAAATAGAATTTTCCATGATAAAACTGTTCTAAATGTTTCTAGACTATTCTTACTGGGAAGTCATGAAATTTCTAGAAGTTTGGTTTGTGTACATAAAAAGGCAAACGAAGTCGAATTGGATTCATTAGTTTTAAAAAGTGATTTAAAATGTGTTTTAGTGCGAAATAAAAATTATTAGTGATCAGTAAAATTATGCAAATATTAAAGTAAAGTGATTTTGCGCATTTTCGTTAATAAATTGTGTGCGACATAAATAAATTCGTTGAAAATAAATTGAATTGTTTATATATTGGGGAACTCCAGCATTGACAGCGATTGGCATTTTTATTTAAGTACTTAAAAGAAATTCTTAATAAATTTTTTAAACAAGTCAAGTTTCACAGTTTCGGTATAATACCAAAGCTAAACTCTGACATAAGGGTGTATAGCCAACATAATACATACATTTTTTTGGACTATTGCAGACATACCATCTGAACCTTTCAGTTTTTTTCTTGCAACACCTTAGAAATAAAACGGGGTCGAAAATAAATTTGACACTTTAATGAAAACACACGTTCAATAGTTGGAATATACTCATTAGAGTTAGCGTTTTTAAGCCTTTTACTGCTGGCCTTATTCAAAATTGACCTTATCTGCTTTTTTATCTTTATACCACATTAAGTTTTAAAAATTCGACTGATTTCGGGAGAATCGGTAAGGACCTTTGATAGTTTAGATCATGCTGGTAAATGAAAGAAAGTAGTTTGTTTAGAGACAATTCTAGAAAGTCATAAAAATATTATTATTTATAACAAAATCTACGTTCCTGAATGAAAACATTGAAAAATTTGGTCTTATGGTCTTCAATATTTCCTAGGTATGTTTGCAGAAATTATAAGAAAATTTAGAACCTCAAAATTACCAAGATAATTTCGGCTTGTCCAAATAGCGTCAAATTACATTCCTGTGTTGGTATTATGTCAGATATTTTAAGTTATTATTATTATTATTGATTGAAGGGCCATGTGGGCGATAGCCACCTCGCACTGCGACCTAAAAGATCTATTGTGCTGGACCCTGCGTCCAGTCAATATTCAGGCTCTTAACGAATCTGATAATACTACTGGCCGGGACAAGATACATACTATCCGGGCTCATTGTTCTCCCTCCTAGATGTTGCAGTCTTTCCTGGAAAATGGCTGGGCATTGGCACAGAACATGTTCCGCTGATTCCGCTTCCAGATCGCCGAAGCGGCATTCATCTGTCTTACTTAGGCCGATCTTATTAAGGTGATACCTTAAGGGGACATGACCTGGGAGGAGGCCAGTAAGCAGAATCAACTCAGGTTTCCTAAGTCCAAGACACTCCTTAACCCTGACGGACGAAAGTGATATAAATTTCTTCGCCTGTCGTAAACCTGAAATTCTGCAACAGTAGGAGGACTTTTGAACATCCTCCCAGCGTTTTACCGCTGCTCTAAGGTGTCCCTTAGTGACGCCGCAGATGGATTCTGGTCCAATAAATGGAGAAGCAGAACCCTCACGGACGAGGCCATCAGCTCTTCGATTCCAGTATGACCTGGCACCCATATAAATGTTACCTTACTTGAGCCTGCCAGTTGTTTAATAACCTTCAGACAATCACATACCATCCTTGACTCAACGGTACAAGACCTAAGAGCCTTTAAGGCCGATTGGCTGTCTGATACAATATAAATCTTTGCATCGTTTAGGTCTTTTGCTATGCATATCCTAGCGCACAGTTCTATAGCATGTACTTCTGCTTGAAAAACGGTAGCATTGGTACACAAGTACTTCGAGAGCCGCCACATCTTCCGTTTTTGATCCATCTGTAAACCATACCATGGACCCTCGCTCAAAGGATGGTCCACCTACACTTCACACATCCCGGCCAGGCAACCTAACACAAAATGTTTTGTGGAAGTCCAGTTTAGCTGGCATACAGTCGGAAGGCATTCCTATGGTAGGGTCTGTCTGAAATTCCTTAAGGATTTCCAGATGACCCTCCATATTGTCTGGTTTGATATTTCGTTCCGCCTGCATTTTCAGGGCCATAATTGCAGCATCCTTTTTAACATGCAGGTGTCCTAGAAGTGACTCCATCGCCGCGGTTGGACATGATTTCATTGAGCCCGTAACAGCGATGCTCGCTATACGCTGAACCTGATTCAATGTGGTTTACGTTGCCTTCTGCTCAGTTTTAGGCCACCATACAACCGATGCGTAGGTGACCATTGGCCTAATGACTGTAAGAAATGACCAGTAGATCATTTTTGGTTGTAGTCCCCAAGTACGCCCATAGATTCTTTGACAGGCCCAGAAAGCCTTGGTGGCTCTATTTTGAACTTTCAATAAATGTTGGTTCTAGTTCAGTTTTTGATCTAGCATAACCCCTTGATATTTAACCTCGCTGGAAAAGGGAACAGTAGTACCGTTTAACGAGGGAGCTGTAAGCGCAAGCACAAAAAGGACAGCCCTTTACGGTCCTGATTGTTACTGACTCGCCACCTAGTCTGGCAGTAATCTCACGATGTTCCAGCATGGAACGAATCCACCTAATTGTAGAAAGCGGAACCCTTTTTTCCATTGCTGCCCTCTATAGATCCATAGGAGGTATTATTAAACGCCCCCTCAATGTCCACAAAGGCACAAAGGGCAATTTCTTTATACGTCACTGCTTTTTCAATCCTCATGACTAGACCGCTAATGGCCATTACAGTGGATTTACCAGTTTGATATGCAAACTGGTCCCGATGCAGCGGATTTTTTCTAAGGACCTCACTTCTTATTTAATATTCCAGGATTTTTTTAATCATCTTCAATAGAAACGATGTGAGGCTAATTGGCCGATATGCCTTGGCCTGGGTGTCTCGACGACCCCCCCCACCCCTTGGTATAAAAACCACATTTACCTTCCTCTACAGTTTCGGAATATAGTTAAAAGCATAACTTGCCTGAAACATCTGGTTCAAGCTGGGGAGTATTTCCTCAATTCCTTTTTGAAGTAAAGCTGGAAAGATACCATCCCCTCTAGCGAATTTCAAAGGTTTGAAAGACCCAATAGCCCATCGCACCTTGCTGGGTGTGAAAATTTTCCCAGAGAGACTACAGATCCTACTGTGAGGCGCATAGGCCACCTTACTTGATGGATCATGCGGGTGGGGTTCTCTTGAGCTTGCAAGTTAATCTGCAATTATTTAATTACTCCTATCGATACCATAGAGTAAATTTTCTTAAACGTATCGGTAAATTTATGGTTACAGGTTATTGTAAAATGTCGGCAAAATGGCCGAGAAAATTCTTGCGATCATGTCGCAAATTTACTGACAAATAACTAAACAAAAGTTAGATAAAGGTTTAGAAAGCCTACACAACATATATTTTCAGATGAATTTCGTGTATGTTGTTGTACTTTTCACATACATTGTTAATATTTGATATTTGGATTTCACAAAATTTGTATAAATCCACGTGTCTGTAGAATATTTCAAACCAGAGAGAACTGGAAACAATATGAGAAACACGCATAGCGTTCAATTTGAGAATTTAAAAACAGTACAAGTCCAATCGTTTATTGATCATGAATTAGTTTAGACATTTTCCAGAGTAATAAATATTAATAAACAACAGAAAACCGTCACAATCCATTACACCACAAACAAAACGAAAGATAAAATATTCCAATTATTAAATCAACCCTTGGGGGTCAGTTACCTTATATATTTTAACAAACATTTCTTCTTATCACCTATATAAATTCATATAATTCAAACTAATTGACGTACCATGCGGTACAAAAATTCTTGTGTTCAATGATCTGTAACCACTATCAAATAGCGTACAGGGAATTTAAATATAGAAATAATTACGAATATTTTACAATTTTTCTTTATCTTTGGTGGATATTTACAAAGGTGGACTGTTTTTTTTAAAAATATGTTTGCAATTTCCTAATTTCGTAATTGAATGAAATAAAAAAAAAGTTGTTTTATACTTTCGCGCAAAATTAATACATTTGGCTATAACTAGCAAAAAAAAAAAACAAACAATAACAAATAATTAGTTTGCACATTTATTAAGACATAATATTGGTATCTAAAGGCTATCCATTTTTCAAGGTAGTTACATGAGTATTTTACGCGGTTTAATATAACAAACAGCATTGCGCATGAGAACATTTATAATTTTGTACTTTAGTTTTATGGTGGATGTAAAATTTACACGGTCGATTATTGCAATAATCATATGCGATGTATTTTCAACAAGGTTAAATATTTGTTTCTTGGATGTTGCTTAATCAAACAAAAAATCAGAATATATTTCCATATACCACACCCATAAACTGCTAATCTTGGTGGTCCATCTAACACGAACTCTATTCAAACACCAAATAGCTATGTTCTAAATTTTAATTAATAATTAAATAGCGCCAAAATGAACGCATAACATAAATCATATTATGAAAACATATCAAGATCATATATACACGTCAATGAAATAAATGATTGAAGATCACGATTTTTTTTTTTTTTAAGATCAGTTTCGTTTACAGTCTTGAACAAACCTTTTTTAATTACTTGCACAATTATTTAGTGTACACACAACTTAATTTAGGGTAAACACTTGATATTATTGTATTGTACACCAAACATAAATATTTTGACATTCTCCGATCGTTATCAACAGCAGGAAATACCAAACCAAAGTATTTTTTTGGTTTTTTTATTAGAAAGAATAATGTTATCTTAATCTCTCGGCCCTTCGTACATTAAATTATTTAATTATTTAGTTGTTTCTTTTTTTCGTAAAAGATAGTTTTTAAGATAATAAGGAAATTGGATTTTGTTTATATATTGGTCAATTGGTTAAACTCCCACGCGTGTTTGTAGAATTCAGTTACGATATTTCGCGTAAAGATCATCTAATAAACTAACTCTCGTCAATTCGAATTTGGTGGTGAAATTTTAATTAATTTTTTATGTTTAGGTGTATGCGTGAGTGTTTTTATTTAAATTGAATATAAATTGTACGGGAAAAATCTATTTTTTATTAGATAATAGTAACCTTATTATTATGTTACTGGTTTTTAAATGTCACAAGATATTGCAACAGTTCAACGTATTTAGTCTAGTAAAAATATTTTTAATTTTATCGTAACAGATTGTATAGCAACAATAAACGAGCAATGCAGGTGCACAGCGAAACATTTTAATTGGTAACCGCTCGCTACAGACGGCTGACTTTTCACTGGAGTCAATAAAGAATCATTTGCTACTTTAAACTTGTAAAATTTACCATTTTTAGCTTTTCAAAACGCGGAGGCTGATGGAATCTCAAGAGATCACAAATTTGCGCTCGATTGATACAACTAAGCTTACTAATTTTTATTTTTATTTTAAAGTTTTCACTTTGATGGACAAAATGGTAATTTTACAAAGCCTTACAACATTTCTAGTTTATGTTATGAAGGTTAAAATAGATAGAGAAAAATGAACTTAAACAATAAAACACTGAAGTCATTCGTTCGAATTTCAAAATGAATCCAAAAAGTATTATTAGGTGTACCGAATGAAATTTGTGATTTGTAAACGAAGAATTAAAACTAAGCGGCAATAGCTAATCATTATTATTCTTTTAATGTTTTGTTGTACATATTGTATACTTTTTTAATTAAAAATAGCCATTCGAACTTTTTGTTCATTTTACAGCGAAAATTCACTTTTCCCGAATGGAATCCGTCAGCTGCTGTATGATATCTTCACTGACTCTGGCAAATGCCCGTTTCCATCTGTAAATTTTTCAACAGCTATGGTAGTAATTGATTCGTCCAGTTCTTCATCTTTCTCTCTGATGTGATATTGGGGACTTGAAAGTGTTGAGAAATGCATATTGACGTAGGTCTCGTGGTCCATTACCTCTATTAAATTGTTTAACACTTTTTTTTGGGATTTTGACTTGTTGTTTTGATTTTTTCTGGCCAAATCCCGCGCAGATATTGAAGGATGTTTGGTATTGACGCTTACAATTATCTAATCCAACATTTAATTTCGAGCACCTTTCTTTGCTCCAGATCCTGGCTTAGGTGATACAAAAAAATTGAAATGAAATTTATTTGTTACATTTGTTACCGTATTATTGGAAACACAGGCCAATTTAGCAATTTTTTTAATTAGTATACTCCGGAAGATCATTGCACAATCTAATTATTAAGTCACGTTTTTCTGCTTCTGATTCGTCCATTTCGAAATAAATAAAAAAATGCACAATTTGACGTTTATTCGTTTTTTCTTCAATTGTTTTTCTACAAAATAGCGGTACTATATTTTTCCTTTGCGCAGTAACTCAAGAGATAATATAAATTTTGGAATCACAAATTTCATTCGGTACACATAATATGGTAACAGTTATAAGGCTTGGGCTGTTCAAATTATATAATTTCATTTGTAAGTTTTTGGCTGTCAAAAATTAGTGTATACAGAACAAGGACGTAAATAACAATTTCATTTTTAAATTCATTAATTTTAATTATCTTAGGTCATTCATCATTTTAAGAATTAAAGTATAAACATCGATGAATGAGAAATAGTGAAAAAAGTGAACTTTTAATGATAAATGTAATTATTTGATTTTTAATTTTGAACCGTAAAAATTAAAATAAAATTTTGCTGAAAAGCTAAGATAATTGTAATAAATTTTATATGATTAATTCTAATAAATTTGTTGGTTGTAGACGACTAAATACGATAAATTATACATCCCGGCCGGCTTTAATGGGTTTATTCAATTTACTAGACTGGTATTCGAAAAAGGGTACCTCCAAATCTGGGAGTAGAGGAACTAATCAAGAACTGGATAGGTTAAATGCTTAGAGGCAGGATTATAAATGCCAGTCTGAGGGAATCGTCCGCCAGAAAATTTGCAAGCAGAGGTACGTCGCAGGGTGGCGTACTGTGCCGCCTACTTTGGGGCTTGGTCATAAATGACCTGATGCTAGAGCTAGAGGATGGTGACTTCATGGTGGTTGCCTATGCAGATGATGTTGCAATTGGTGACCATGGCAAATATCCCGGTACCCTTAGTGAGCTTATGCAAATTCTATATGGGCATTCTTTCAATATGGACCAATAGCTGTGGGTTGAATGTGAACCCACACAAAACCGAATTGGTTCTATTATCTAGGAAACATAAACTTCCTCATATCGATCCTCCCACTTTAAATGGGTTCAGGTTCACTTTTATAGTTGAAGCGAATTTTCTGTGTCTCATTTTGAATAGAAAATTAAATTGGAAATCTAATATTTTGGAACGGGTAAAGAAAGCTACCGTAGCGATGGACTCTTGCAAAAATGCCATTGGAAAAACATGGGGCTGAAGTTCCGCATCGTACGTTGGCTGTGTACTGCGGTAGTCAGACCTACTCTTTTGTATAGAGTAACAGTCTGTGGTGGCCTGCTCTGGAAAAAACTGTGAACCAAAAGCGGTTGACGAAAGTTTAGAAACAATTTCCCTGTGGGTTGGTGGTGCAATGAGAAGCACACAACTACTCAGGCACTGGAGACTGCTATTTTTAACTTCTCTAGATATCATAGGGAAACAGTTGGCAACTTTTACTGCCATACAACTGAAATCCGCAAAAATACCGCAGGAGTTATAAACTTCTTCACTGATGTTTGAAACGGGTCGGGGAATTCGGGGATGGGGTGTTCTGCGAGGAAGTTCTTGATGCTTCCTTCTTGTATTTTCTGTGTGACGACTCGAACATTGCTGTTTGTTTCTGAGTGCAATTCTGTTACTCCACACAATAACCTCTTCGATGGAGGTAAGTTATTTTCTTTGATAAGCACAATGTCATCAATTCTAATGTTGTGTGTGCTATTCACTTCTGTGTAGTAAACTAAACAGATATTCCCCGTGCCACCTCTTCTATATGTATTGGTTCATCTGTTGTACCATTTGTCATCGTGACAATTTTGAAAGTTTGACGTATAAGTCTTCACTAGGTAGTTGAGTTGTCGGTCGGCCAATCAAAAATATGAACTGGCTCAAATAGACAAGACCGTCCGTCACTCTCCTTAGGTAGTATTTCGTACTCTTAACCGCAGATTCCCACACTCCGCCAACGTGCGGTGATCTTCGTAAAAATATTAACATTTTGTTTTAACAATTTTAAGTGATTTGTAGCCCCAATGTAATTTTTTCCATTATCACTCTATATTTAGCTGCACATTCCTCTACGAACCATAAATCTGCGAAGTTCGGCAATATAGGCATCCGTAGTAAGGTAATAAATAAGCTTGATGTGCACATCTTTAGTGCATGGACATGCGAAAAAGCAGATCTAGGTTTTATCGGTTTTCTGTCCCATTCCTCTCAAGCGTAATCCACTTATACTTTTAAGAACGGTCTAATTAATTCTACTCGTGGACTCGAAAGATCTTCCATTATTTGGTTAAGTTCCTTTGCTTCGTTCTTTGTGTATAATTTGGCGCAGCTGTGGACCACCTTTCTACTTAAATTTTTGCAACCAATAATCCAATACTTATGTCGAAGAGTGGCCATATTAGATATTTATGGTGATGTTCTCTTACGATTATTTCAACTAAAGTTTGGACGCATTTCGTATTCTTCCCTAACTCGCAGTATTCCGTAGTCGTTTATTATTGAAGTTAGGTATTTTAGGCTACTTGTGGAGGGGTAAATGTTTATTGAACCTAACAGACTTAATTTCGAGTCCAAATTGCTTGTGCTGTAAATGACGGAAGATGATAAATTGAAATTTTTGGAATTCTGACGTGAGAAGATTTGTTGGAAATGATTTTTTTGGTACACCAAATTAAATCACAGTATAAAAGCGAAAAATGGCACCGTCTTATTATAACTGGATGACTTGTCAATCAAATCATCTATGTAAATATTGTTTTTTTTTTTGTTTTACTGCTTCTGAGAATTTTCTTTTTTGTCTTTTTGTGGTTTTGTTAAGGGCGCGGGTGGTTTGATAAATGGCGCTTGCTATGAAATAAGTCATATAGTTTGCTGTTCATAGATGGTGAATGGTTCTTGTGGTCTTTCTCGCCAAAGAATCCATTTCAGCTGATCAAAATATCAAATAACGTCGATAAGGATATTCCCGCAGCCGATTTGGCAGAACCATGTTCCCTTCTGGTTGGTTGATATTAGTGATTGTGATACGATACATTGTTCTGCAACTTTAAACCCTAATAAAGGTTTTTACATGTTTTGCTTAAAAAGAGTTGGGTTTGTTTAACAAATTTTTGGAAATTGTGAAAAAGGCTAAAGCCTGTTGAAATTGCCGACACACTATGGTTATTTTCCAAAATCTCAAAAATTTTAACAGGTGTGTTCCTATATTTCCATAAAATGAACATATCCAGCTTTCCGAAACCATTTTCTTATAAAGGCAAATAGGGTTGGACAAGTTCGACAAAATTTTTAAAATCGTGAAATGACTTAAAGCGTTTAAAACGAATGCAATATTCTCTCAAGCGTGGCCTATATTTCCGTAAAGTGTACAATTTTAAAATGTACGAAACTGATGCTACACTTTGCGGCTATTAAAATAAAAAGGAAATGTTCGATTTTTTTTATTAGGACACTTAGGACATGTTCGACAAATATTCAATGTAAATTGTTAATACCACGGTGTAGACTCGCCCAAAGTTAGACTCATATCCTCCTCGAAGTCAGTTGCTGTTAAACCTTTCAAATAAAAAAATTGCACCACAAATGTGAAATTTTTCTATTCTTTAAGAAATGCAGATAATGCCAATTTTGTTGCTTGTGAAATATAAACTAATCGACAGTTTAACATGAAAATGAAAACAGAGCCTAATAAAAAATTCTAAGTGTTAATGCAGGAAATTTTTCAATAAAATGAATGCGAAATAAAGTAATTGCTGTAAAATGCACCCTGTATTTTATAGAGCCATAATCAAAAAATCTGAGCTTTTATAAGGGAATTAGAAACGAGGAAAAAACCAAACTTTTCATAGTAAAACACACAAAACATATGGGAAATCCCTTTTTTTTCTAAGACAAATATTTAAATGAAAACGTTACAAATTCTTAATTATGATTTCTGAAATACTTTCAGAAATGTTTGAATTTCAACATACATGAATATTGTTTCAGTAAATCGTTTTCATTTTCTTGTAATAATTCTTTTATTTAAACCAAAATATTAAAAACAATTCATAACAACAGCATTCTGGTCAAATTGAAATCAAAGCTTACAACCATTCGTTTGGTCATTAAGTCAATATACATTACATAGATGGCACTGATGGCCGTGAAAATTTGGAAAAATCGTACCAAAAGTTACGACCTGGGGAAATTTCAAGTTCAAAAATTATAGGAAAAGCTAAACAAATTCACAAAATATAGGAACGTGTGATAATTTTGCGATTAAATAATTTTTTTTCGTATTTTTCTGTAACCATTTTAGACATCTTACGTACACTAGTAAAACTAAAGATAAATTTAGCGAGTATTATTTTAATTTGTCAGAGCCAACTTTGATGTATTTTTCAAAATGGAAGTTCGAAAAAATATATTTTAGAAATAATTTAATTTCTAATATTTCTGCAATTAATATTTACTTAATACCAATATGGAATTCTTGAATATTGTTCTTAAAGATATGTAGAAAACTTTTAAATAAACATTTTATGACATTTTTGCTTTTTTCATTGAAAAACTTGAAGCTAAAAAACACAATTTTTACTATGGATTCTTATGGAAATCAATAAAAAGTTATACCACTAAAAAAGCATTTAAAAAATACGTCATTAAGATTATGGCTCTATACTCTAGAAGGCTCTGCTATAATCAGAGCCTTCTAGAGTATAAAGCCATAATCCTAATGACGTATTTTTTAGAAGCTTTTTTAGTGGTATCACTTTTTATTGATTTCCATAGGAATCCATAGTAAAAATGGTGTTTTTTAGGTTCAAGTTGTTCAATGAAAAAAGCAAATATATTATAAAACATTTATATAAATGATTTCTATGTACCTTGAACAACAACATTTAAGAAGACTATATTGTTATTGAATAAATATTAATTCCAGAAATATTAAAAGTAACCTAAAATATATTTTTCGAATTTCCATTTTGAAAAATAAATCAAAGTTGGCTCTGATGAATTAAAATAATACTTGCTAAATTTATCTTTAGTTTTACTATAGTGTACGTAAGATGTCTAAAATATTTGCGGAAAAATACGAAAAAAAATTATTTTCAATTCAATTCAATTCAATAAAGCCTTTATTATAATTTTTAATATGTTTACATTGATGATAATATTATTTAAGAGTACAGCATAAATGCTTTTCTTCTTTATAATTTAATTGTAATATAATTAGTTTGTGTTTTCATTAAGATATTTAATAATATCTTAACCAGAGTAAATTTAATTCTATATTATAATTTATATTTGTGGAAAAGTTGATTGATATTAAAAACCACAATGATTTAAACTTAAAACTAACTTATGTACACTATACTAAAACTTAACACTAAATTAAAAATTAAAAATTTATCGATTTTGTTTGTATATTTAATATTTAGTGCTCAAAGCATAAATTATTAATAATCGGGTTCTGAGTTAAACATAATTTATTTTTGAAATTTTCTCTAATGTTAGATATTTGATCCAGAATTAATCGTACATTTGATAGTTTGTGCAGTCGCCTGGTTGGGTAGAATTTTGGTTTGTTGTGGATCAGTTTTAGATATTTGTTTTGGGTTATTTGAAGTTTTTGAATATGTGTCTTAGCACTGGAAAACCAAACTGGGGCGGCATATAGTAGGACGCTTCTTAGCATAAGTAAGTATATAAGACGTTTGTTTAAAATAGATAATTTCGATTTCCTATGAAGCAGACTGTATAAAAGTTTTATACAATTATCGCATTTGCGAATAATGTAGTTGATATGGGTTTTAAAAGTTAAACGTTTGTCAATGATCATGCCCAGATATTTCACATCGTTAGACCATTCAACTGGGACATTATTAATTTTTAAAGAATTATTATCGGGAAGATGGCGACTGGCCATTTTGCGACTCAGAAATATAGCTTGAGTTTTTGCTGGATTGATTTTGATGCCCCACTTTGAGTAATACGTACTTAATTTGTCTATATTATTCTGGAGGTTATTCATTATTATGTTTGTGTCAGTGGAGCTCGAATAGATAGCGGTGTCATCGGCAAATTGTGCGAAGTGAACTTGTTCATTGAATTCATGTTTTATGTCTGCTGTATATAGGTTGTATAACCTTGGTGACAGAACAGCACCTTGAGGCACACCGTAGAGTATTTGCTCTTTTTGAGATTTTTGTCCATTGATTGAAACTTTAAAAGATCTATCATTAAGAAATGATCTTATGATTCTGATTATATATATAGGGAAATCGTACTTAATAAGTTTAAAGATAAGACCGTTATGCCACACTTTGTCGAACGCCTTCTCGATGTCGAACATTATAAGAGCTGTTGATTTTTTCGCTTGAAGTTCTGCTTTGACAAATGTACATATGCGTAGAAGCTGGTGATTTGTGGAATGTCCTGGCCGAAAACCAAATTGTTCGTTAGGAACAATCGGGTTGTCATCTAGCCAGTTATCGATTCGAGACAGTATTACCCTTTCGAAGATTTTACTTAGCCCGCTAAGTAGGCTAATAGGTCTATAATTTTCAATTTTGGATTTGTCTTTTTGTGGTTTCGGAACTGGTAATGCAACAGCTTCTTTCCATTCACTTGGAAAGTAGCCTAATTTGAGAGAAGCATTGAATATATAGCTTAAGTATACCAAATACCACAGCTTTGCGTGAAAGTTGCTTGATTTGATGATTTGTGATACCATCGATTCCGGGTGCCTTTGTTTGTTTAAGACTAGCTATGATATTTTTAATTTCAATTGGTTTTATTAAGAGATTGCCGCTTATAGTGTGCGTGTATGTTGTATCGTCTACTATACTTAGTGTTTCGTGTATTTTCTGCGCAAACGTGTGGTCAATAGCTTCATTACTGTTGTGAATTTCAACAAAATGTTTTCCGAATGCAGATGCTTTTTCGAAGTCTGTAATTAAAGTGACAGGCCTGTTATGTGCATCTATGTGGCAAATTGCTGGTATTTTTTGCTTACGTTTGTAAAGAATTTTGGTTAGGTGAAATAGTTGTTTTCTATGCGGTACCGTTGTTGAAATATTGGAAATAAATTCAGAAAAGTGGGCATTGCGCAGATTTTGAAGTTCTAAGTTAATACTTTTGATCAAGAAGTTAATGTGTTTTTTAAAATTTGGGTTTCGGTTTCGCTGCCATTGTCTCCTTAAGCTATTTTTTATGGCTATTTTTTGCTTTAATTCGGCTGGGATTACTATAGAATTGCTATTTGATTTCAAGCTTTTTACTTTAGGAATAGAAGATTGTGCAGCTTCATTTATGATATTATTGAAGTCATGTATGGCATTGTCTATATGATTTGTATCAGAAAGTTTATTTATTTTGGTGTTAGGACCAAGATTGATTTTTTCATTAATTAAATGTTTGTACAAGGGCCAATTTGCATTCTTAAAGTTAAATTTGGCATAAGGGTTTTCGATTGTTTCTATTTCTAATTAATGGGTTTTGAATTGCACTGGGAAGTGATCTGAACTAAGCCTATACCGAGTTTCTAGTTTGGATACTATTTCATTGTAGTTAGAACACAAAAGATCTAATGTAGATGGATACTTAGATGTTTTAGAATGATGAGTGGGTTCGAGTGGAAAAAAGGTATCGAAATTCTTTATTACCGACTCGTTGTGTAGAATTTTCCCAGCACGATTTCCTCTGATACAGTTCCATGTTTGATTTTTGGCATTAAAGTCACCTCCGATGAAATAAGGATCGGATATATTTACTAATTTTTGTAAGTCGGTTTTAAAATTTATAAGTTTCGAATTGTCATTCGAACCAGGAAAATAAGCTGCAATAAATATGATATCTCCTATATCACTATAGACTTTAATACCTACGGCTTCTATAACTTTTAAATTAAAAGAGGGGATGAGTTTATGTTTAATATTTTTTCTAATTATTATACTCACACCACTATGTCCGATTAAAGTGCCCCTGGAGTTTGGTTTTCCTGGCCTATCAAGTCGGTACACATTAAATTCTGGATTGTATATATTGTCACCATCAATTAACCAGGTTTCGGTGACCAAACATAAATGAATATTTTCATGTTTAACAAAATCAAATAATTCGATAGTTTTAGGTTTTATGCTTTGAGCATTCCATATTATTACATTAAGTGATTTTATTTTATTTTCCATTGTATAAGTATTTTATCGTTAATTTAGTGATTACACTAAATTGTTCAGTTTTTGATTTGCAGTTTGATAGTTCAGATATAATATCAGTAACTATATCGGTGATTTCTTCTAATGAAAACAGTTGTTTATTTTCATTGGTTGATGATTTATTGTGGTTGATATTAGGTAGATTTGTCGGTGAAAATACGCTTCTCCACGTTTTATGTATGGCTGTTTCCTTAGGAGCTTGTAGTCCTGGAAAGTTGTTATTATTGTGATTGTAGTTGAGTTTTTGTTGTACAGGATTCGGATGGTTAAGGCCTTTTGGTGTTTGTAGATTTTTAATTTGTTTGTTGATGTTTAAATTTTTCCTTATGGTTCTGTATTTCTCTAATTTTGGGCAATCTTTGAAGTTTGCTGGATGTAGCCCATTGCAATTTGCATATTTGGGATCAGATGATGTACATTTGTCAGTTGTATGGTCATCACCACATTTCATGCATTTAAGTTTTTTATAACAATGGCTGGTTCCATGTCCATACATCTGGCATCTACGGCACTGTGTTGGTTTGTTTATGCAATTCCGGAGTGGCTTAATTGAAATTATTACGTTATTCAGATTTTTAATGCTGTAGATTTTTTGTTTGGTTACATTTTCATTTTTAAATTTTAGTATATGATATTTAATTTTCTTTTTATCATTACTATAATGAATTGGGGTAACTTGCATTATATCATTTTTATTTATTCCAACATCTGATAGACCGGATTGTATTTCATCTGCGGTCATTGCATTTGGTATACCAAAGGCTATGACCTTAATCGGTTTGTTTTGCAATGATTCGAACGTAAAATATTCAACACTATCATCACTAAGTGCTTTTATTGCTTTTTGCTTTTCTTCATCGGATACAAAAAATAATTTTATACCCACACTTATTATTTTAACGTTATATTTTATTTTACTTTTGTCCAACAGTTCTCGCACCATGGAATATGTAAGGTTTTGGACTATTATTGGAGTGATATCCGCTCACTTTTATTTTATTTTTATTTATGTAAAAATACGTCTGTATCTACTGACTGATGCACTCGAAAAAAAAAAATTATTTAGTCGCAAAATTATCACTCGAACTTAATATTTTGTGAATTTGTTTTGCTTTTCCTACAATTTTTTTACTTAAAATTTCCCCAGGTGGTAATTTTTGGTATGATTTTACTAAATGTTTACGGCCATCACTGCCATCTACATATGTAATGTATATTGACTTAATGACCAAACGAATTGTAGTAAGCTTTTATTTTAATTTGACCAGAATGCTGTTGTTATGAATTTTTTTTATATTTTGGTTTAAATAATTCAATTATTACAAGAAAATGAAAACGATTTACTTAAATAACATTCATACATGTAGAAATTCAAATATTTGTTAAAGTATTTCAGAAATCATAAATAAGAATTTGTAACGTTTTCATTTAAAAATTTGTCTAAGGAAAAATAGGGATTTCCCATATGTTTTGTGTATTTTACTATGAAAATTTGGTTTTTTCCCCGTTTCTAGTTCCTTTATAAAAGCTGCGTTTTTTAGACTATGGCTTTGTATATTCAAGGTTGCTTTGCTATAATCAAAGCAACCTTGATCATACAAAGCCATAGTCTAAAAAACACAGCTTTTATAAAGGAATTAGAAACGAGGAAAAAACCAAACTTTTCATAGTAAAATATACAAGACATATGGGAAATCACTTTTTTTTCTAAGACAAATTTTTAAATGAAATCGTTACAAATTCTTAATTATGATTTCTGAAATACTTTCATAAATATTTGAATTTCATCATATATGAATGTCATTTAAGTAAATCGTTTTCATTTTCTTGTAATATTTGAATAATTTAAACTAAAATATAAAAAAATTTCATAACAACAGCATTCTGGTCGAATTAAAATAAAAGCTTACTACGATTCGTTTGCTCATTAAGTCAATATATATTACATAGATGGCAGTGATGGCCGTAAAAACTTGGTAAAATCATACCAAAAATTACCACCTGGGGAAATTTCTAGTAAAAAAATTGTAGGAAAAGTACAACAAATTCACAAAATATTAAGTACGAGTGATAATTTTGTGACTAAATAATTTTTTTTCGTATTTTTCTGTAAATATTTTAGACATCTTACGTACACTAGTAAAACTAAAGATAAATTAAGCAAGTATTATTTTAATTCATCAGAGCCAACTTTGATTTATTTTTCAAAATGGAAATTCGAAAAATATATTTTAGGCATAGTTTAATTTTAATATTTCTGCAATTAATTTTTATTAAATAACAATATAGTCTTCTAGAATGTTGTTCTTCAAGGTATGTAGAAAACATTTATGTAAACGTTTTATAATATATTTGCTTTTTTCATTAAAAAACTTGAAGCTAAAAAACACCATTTTTACTATGGATTCCTACGGAAATCAATGAAAAGTTATACCAGTAAAAAAGCTTCTAAAAAATCGTAGTATAGAGCCATAATCATTATGATTATGGCTCTATACTCTAGAAGGCTCTGCTATAATGCCTCCTATATTCATAAACAATCAAAGCTTTTTATTTTAACCCTACAAGTCAAGATTTTACTTTTTTACCTTCAAACTCTTTACTGGGGTCCGAACGCACCCCACGCTTTTCTCGATTATAAAACCGGTCCTACGCTGATAAACCTTCATAAGGAAGAGAATGGTGTAAAGAAAACTGATTTTATTCACAGTTAATAACACACAGCCCCTTTCCTATTTTTTTATTAAACCCTAAAAGCCGAAAAAATGTCCGCTACGGAATTCTTGTCCGGTTCGTTGAGTTTTCGTCTTTGGGATCTTTCCCTGTACCTCAAACCATTACCGATAGATGCCATACGAATTCCTTTTATTTCCTCGTGTCTGCAAATACAATCAAAATCAACTTTGAAGAAAAGAAATATTGTTCTGCTGCCTTTTTGGATATTGCTCAAGCTTTTCATAAAGTTTGGCACGATTGACTAACATACAAAATTAAAGATCTACCGAAGAAATTTCACTCAGTTTTGGGAAACTATCTTCTTCAAAGGCAATAAATGGTCAAACACAACAGCGCAACTACTTGCTTAAATGATATTAATGCATGTGTTCCGCAAGGCAGCGTTCTAGGACCAATATTATACTTGTACCAAAAAAGGACAAAAAAGAAGGAAAAGGGAAATAGAAATACAAAATGGAAAAAACAGTTTGAATGGATTAGTCTCATCATTTCATTTCTTTTAGAATGATTGTATTTGAACAACTGGGTCAAGCAAACCTGTCGCCAAGATTAAAAAGTGAGTCTCTGCAAAATCCTCCCTTTATAAAAAAGAAGTTCAATTGCAGAGAAATAATTATTAATAATTAACATTTAAAGTCGTTTTAGAGTGTATAGTGCCTGATTTTGGTTAGGGGTGGATTTATTATTTATTATTATTTAAGAAATAAGTTTAACAATAAGTCTAATTTTAAATTTGAATACAAATTAGGATTAGATTAGGATTCCAGAATGAAGAAACCAGGGGTAGCCGTTTACTAATTTTTCTATCAGTTATTATTTATTAATATAACGTCCAACAGAAAATCTGCCCGGGTTTCCGGAAACATAAAGCAACCAATGAAGAGGAGTTTAGAAGTT
Organism: Tipula vernalis; assembly: GCA_958295665.1. Classification (NCBI taxonomy): domain Eukaryota; kingdom Metazoa; phylum Arthropoda; class Insecta; order Diptera; family Tipulidae; genus Tipula; species Tipula vernalis. The sequence continues at coordinate 357,248,870 of OY282558.1, read as the reverse complement.
ATGTGTCCTGAGCTGATTGAATTATTGTATATCACAAACAAGAGAGATTATTGTTCTTAGAATGGAACCACCGTCCCCTTCTATTTCTACAAAAATCTTAAGATTTAAAAAAGCTACTGTTCTGAAAATTCAATTGGAGGGTATAAATTGAAAATTCTTACTATATTTCCTCAGCCTATTTGGTAAAAATTGTTTCTAGGCCATGATTGCAAATTTAAAATTTTTCATTAATAATTTTGTGCTTTGTGGCGTCAGTATAGTAAAAATATTATTAATTAACGGAATAACATGATTTTTCTTTAATTAAGATTCGATATAAAGTTTTCTTTGAAGTTTGATTTTTATGAGATTTCTTCTTAGTGTTCTGATTAAAATGAGTCCCCAAATCAAAACAAATTACCGTTGGGTGTATTAAAACTTTACTTTGTGTTTAATAATCATCTGTAACGAAAAAATATTAATTATTAGCTCATTACATTAAAGAACTTACCTTTCATAATTACTTTACTAAATTAAATTGCTTTATAATAAGTAACATGCATTAAGTAAAACTGAAGTAATAAAATAATTTACGGATTATTCATTTTACAACTAAGCGAAACAAAAAAAACTCCAATTTGTATTTTCTAGCTTATCCTCAAATCAAAACTTTGTCTGTAACAGTTACTTGAAACGTAAAATTCCCATTCTGAAATATAAGATGCTGAGAAAAAAAATATCCAAACGACTGATCTTTATCGACCGCACAATAAATTATATATTCCGTTTTAAAAATCATTACATAATTTTTAATTAATGAATGCGCGCACACAATGTTAGGAATTCCGAAGCAAACGTAATTATATTAAAATGACCAATCCCATTTGCATTTTAATGTGCATTGACTTTTGCCACTTTTTGTGTTTTTTTTTTTTTAAATTTAATTTAGAGAGGCAAATTTCAAATAAGTGAATTATTTAATTATCTCTCAAAGTCAAATAGAAGCAAAAAACTGTTTTATGAGGAAATTCATATTTCTGTAAATCAAAAATGTCACGAAACGGAATTCTTGTGACGTAATTCTTTATACAAACTACATAAAAAGGCCAGGAATTAATTTAGTTATACGTACAAATATAGGTGACATTATTTTTGACACGCCATAAAATATATGTCACGAAGTATGTGTCACAGAGCTGTCAATAAATTGTATAACACCTATGTCTTTAAGGTTTTCATTTTTATTTTATTGGGAATACCAATGAATTGGCGCATGTCTAGAATTGATATAATAATAAAATTGGAAAATTGGATAAATTCGCAGTTAAAAAAAAAAAATCGGTAAAATATTTTTCTTTTACATGTTGACGAATGTCAGTCGGAAATCGTTAAATTATGTAGAGGTGATTTTGGGGAAAAAACTGGAATGTATGTACAATATACATAAAGGTATTGATTTGGTCTAAATTGAAGTTAAACCATATCTATTCGAGGCTACCGTGTTATTATATAATGTGAGATTTCTTTGTAAATTAACACATATTTTCGATCTATCGTGACTAATTTGGCATACACACAACAAGGAAGTAAACTTTTATTTCAACTATTAATGAGGCGCTAAACATCAAAGCATAAGACAGCGCGGATCTAATTAATTAGTTTAGAAAGAATACAGCTTACTTTAAAATACTTTTACATTGCACAAAAATATAAAATTTATTAATTTGATCTTGATTATTATTAAACAAATTAAATTTACAATAAAATATCGTATTTTATGTCATTTTAATTCGCGTATATAGTTTAATTAAATTATACGCAAGAATATAAAATAAACGGATAATTATTTAGTGACAACACACCTCATATGAATTAAAAAACAATTATGCTATTCCACTCGATTGAAGAATTTGTAATAGCCGGTTTATAAAGTACACAATTGGAGGCAACTGGATATCATTTTGTAGGTTATAAACTATTTTAATTTATTATGTTTAGTGTCAATTGTGGCGGCTTAAATATTAATAAGTATACATTTTATGATGTCTGGTTTTACATATTTCTTTTCAGCTTTATATAGTATACAATGTAAACCCAATGTTTTGCATTTTACGTAAAATGATTCAATGTTATCAGTTGTTGTCAAGCACGGATAATTTGGTTTTTGTTCATATCTGTTCTTTACATACACACCAAATCCTTCCAAAAGCTTGTTCACAAAGGGATTCCTTAACAGTGTAATTTACCTGAAAATGAGAGTGAAGCTTGGTTATAGAAACATTCAGAATTCAATAAATAAATCAAAAATGTCGGTACCTAAAAATTTTATTTTTTCCTTCAAAATTTATTGTACATAACTAAAAAATTGCGAATTTAGAGAATTGCCCCAAACTCCTAAATTCCTTCTAAAAATCTGGATATAAAATATAAAAGATTGATTCCAGTTATTTTAAGAAAACTGGGAAATTTCGGAAATTTAGAAAGTTAGCAAAATAAGGATTAATTGAGTTTTAAAACTACAAAACCGAAATTACCAACCTTTATGGGACTCTGGCAAATTTTAGAATTTATAAACAAAGAAACTCAAGAAGTTATTAATTTAGAAAAATAAGTTTCCGATGATTTTCTCATTTCAATTTTAAATTTTAAACAATTGGTGTCTACTTATCACAATCAAATAAACTGGTAGTGAGCAAAGGTTTAGCCCATCAACACTGCAATATATAACAATAACATGGAACATAATAAATTATGGCTTTACTTAAAGTCGTAGGTACATCAAAAGTTAAAGGCGTACAACAAAAAGTGAGATATGAGGGCGGATTTGTCATCAAAATCATGTTGCATCATGAAATAGGGGTGTGTCTAATGCCCTGACTGATATCTTCCTCATCCTTGTACCAAAAACGACATTAAATCAATTACAGTAAAACATAGCAACTATTGTTATTTGCCAATTACTTTCATGCCGCTATATTACAACTATGCAGAAATTGTCGAAAAGATAACCACGCAGTTATGAACTGCAAAGTTTATCCATATTGCAGACAATGACATAACAATAAAATTAAGAAAACAAGAACAAAATTGCAACAAACCAACAAGCAACAACATGGTTTTACACCGCATTACTGCAAACAAATATTAATATCTGTTCTTGCCAACAGCACTACTAAAAGTAGCAACCTGGACTGAAAAAGAACAGCATCTGCGTGCAATCCTCGCTCACATGTCACTTTCAGCACCGCAAGGGCAGTTATGAATAATGGTAATGATAATAATAATGGTAATGTTAGTGGTAATGCTAATTGTAATGGTAATGGTAATGGTAATGGTAATGGTAATGGTAATGGTAATGGTAATGGTAATGGTAATGGTAATGGTAATGGTAATGGTAATGGTAATGGTAATGGTAATGGTAATGGTAATGGTAATGGTAATGGTAATGGTAATGGTAATGGTAATGGTAATGGTAATGGTAATGGTAATGGTAATGGTAATGGTAATGGTAATGGTAATGGTAATGGTAATGGTAATGGTAATGGTAATGGTAATGGTAATGGTAATGGTAATGGTAATGGTAATGGCAATGGTAATGGTAATAGTAATGGTAATTGTAATGGTAATGGTAATGGTAATGTAATGGTAATGGTAATGGTAATGGTAATTGTAATAGTAATGGTCACAGAAAATAAGCAATGAAAATTTGTTTTTTTATAATTCTTAAAGATTATTCTTAAATAAATTGAGGATCGATCTTACAGTGCGAGCCCTCATTCAATGATGTATTCACACTTCACGTGGAATTATTAATAAATATACTTTTGATAGATAGTAATAGCAATCGAACACCTAAACGTATATTATTTTAGTGTTGCGAAT